>PVJO010005373.1:0-99236 GCA_004026905.1 Hystrix cristata | reverse complement strand
GTTAATTATTGACCAAAAGAAGGGCTAAAAATAAACCAAACACTAGAGCCACCACTGCACTATTTTTGATCTCTTCAAAACCCATAATTTCATAGCTAACACAGAGGCTTTAATAACTTTACTGAAAATAGTTTGTGTTGGAAGTATGCTAGGATATAAAAATCCTCAAATCAAGCTGCTTTATTATGTACATTACAGAGTAGAGGCTCCATAAATATTTCTGAGATAAATTTGAAGGTGCAAAGATAGGAATACGGGGTTATACCTGCCTTAAAATTACTAGGCTTTGAATTCTGTTAGCCAAGCTAAATGGACTTGAATATGGGCCTTATTTGTCCATGCGTCTCTAAGAAGACTCTTAAAGATCATCAGAATTACATCTTTTTTTCAGGTGCATACCCTTCTTAGGACACTCATGTCTCAGGATGTCAACCTCCTGCCCAAGCCAGCTGACAGGTACGACACGTGGTCAGCGTACAACTGTACTTCGGGTACTTGTCAGAGGATGAAATGCACTCGTTTCAATGCAGTCCAGCAAAAGTTCACTTAAGACCTACAAAGCCACGGAATAGAACTGTGAGTCTAAAAATAAACCCAGTCATCTACAGGCAACTGATTTTGACCTCGATAAGGTTGCCAAGATCATTTAATAAGGAAAATATAATCTTTCAGCAAGAGATAATTTTGCTGAAAAGACAACTGGGTATTTACATGCAAAAGAAAGTTGGATATCCACCTAATTCCCTATAGAGCATATATAAAACTTACTCGAATTGATCAAAGACTTAACAGTGTTAGCTAAAGCAATAAAATTCTCAGAAGAGAATTTAGGGCTAAATCTTCTTTTTTCTTTTTCCAGTACTGGGAATTGAAGCCAGGGCCTTCACACTGACCTACATCCTCAGACATTTTGTTTGTTTGTTTGATTTTACTTTGGAAATAGGGTCTTTCCAAGTTGCCCACACTGGGTTTGAACTTGTGATCTTCCTGCCTCAGCCTCCCAGAGTGCTGAGATTGCAGGCATGTGCCACCATGCCTGGCAGGCATAAATCTTTATGGTCATAAATCTTTATAGTCATAAATTCTTTATGGGGCTGGGGATTTAGCTCAGTGGTTAGAGTGCTTGCCTAGCAAGCGCAAGGCCCTGAGTTCGATCCCCAGCACCAAAAAAAAAAAAAAAAAAAAAATTCTTTATGACCTTGAATTTCACATTGGTTTCTTCAACGTAGCAATAATAGGAATAAGCAACCAAAGAAAAGGTAGATAATTTGACATCAACAAAATTAAAAAGTTTTGTGATTCAAAGGACAGTACAAGAAAGCAAAGAGATAACACATAGAATGGGAGAAAATATTTTCAAATTATTTATCTGATAAGGATCTAGTGTCCAAAATATATAAAGAACACTTTTTCTCAACAGCAACAAAGAAAAGACAACCAACTCATTTTAAAAATAGGAAAAGGGGGCTTGGGCTGTAGCTCAGTGGTAGAGAGCTTGACTAGCATGAGTGAGGCCCTGGTTTCAATTGCCAACAATACACACACGTACAGAGAGAGAGAGAGACAGAGACAGAGACAGAGACAGAGACAGACAGAGACAGAGATGGAGAGAGACAGAAATGGAGAAATCTGGACAGATATTTCTCTGAGGAACATGTACAAACAGCCAATAAACACATGACAAGGTACTTAATATCATTAGTTATTAGGACAATGCAAAAACAAAGTCATAATGAAATATTGCTTCACAACCAGCAGCATGGATATACAAGAAAAGATAAAAAAAAAAAAAAGCCCAGCACAAGTTGTCAAGGATGTAGAGAAACTGGAATCCTCATACTTTGCTATTGGGAATGTAGAATGTTGCAACTACTGTGTAAAACAATTTGGCAGTTCCTCAAAAATACAAACATGCAGTTCCTCAAAAATATAGACATAGATTTACCATATGACCTAGCAATTCCACTCCAACATAATGCCCAACAGATATGAAAACATGTTCACACAAGATCTTGTACATGAATGTTTATAGCACATTATTTCTAAGAATAAGAATAAAAATGAGCAAAAACCCTAAATATCAGCTGATGAATGGACGGACAAAATATAGTATATTATATAATGGAATGTTACGTTATCATAAAAGGAATGAAATATTGGTATTTGCTACTATATTCATCTATTTTGTGTTGTCAATAACATAACTCCACAGTCTGGGTAAATTTTAATGAAAATAAGTTATTTCAGCTCATTGTTCTATAAGTCCAGGGTTGACAGGCCATGTCTAGTAATGAGTTTCTTATTGTCAGAGTCCAGGTTATCACATGACAAGATACAGGATGTGTGTGTGTGTGTGTGTGTGTGTGTCCTCTGATTTCTCTCTTTCTCTCTCTCTCTCTCCTCCCTCTCTATCTCTCTCTAAAGCCACCATATTCAACTGTGCGGGATCTATCTTGATGACCTTAATTAATCCTAATAAACCCTGAAGGCCCCACCTTTCAACACCATCACTGAATTAAGTTCCTACCTCTTCTTAATACTTCACAATGGGGATAAAAATTTCAACACCTGAGTCCTTGAGGGACACACTAAAACCATATTTAAACGGATAACAGCTACAATATTGTTACGGCTTGTATCTAAAGGTCCCCCCAAAACCTCATGGATTTATAGGTGGGACTTTTCGGAGGTGGCTGGGTCTAGGTGTGTGAATGTGGATTAAAGATGTGTGGTAATGGATTAGTCCACCAGCTGGTTGATAGTAGTTCTGAAAATCTTCAGTAAGACACGCTTGAGCTCCACATAACAAGAATTGTAATTAGGGGACATATCACTAAAAGACACAAAAGATTTAAGTAAATATCAAAGTTCTGCATAGGAAGAATATTTATTTCAAAAAGTTTCCCAAATTAATTTATATGACAGTTTTCTAACTAACATTGCAGAGACCCTTTTGATAGACAACAAACACTAAATGATTTGATATGTCAAAGGAAATTAAGTGCTAGGTAGCAAAATAAAGGGTATTTATCTAGACAGGGTGGGTTACTGCTTTACATAAGTAGTTCTAAGAAGGCCGCTGTGATAGGTCATATTTGTACTGAGACCCGAAGCAAGTGAGAGCGTAAGACAGCAAAAGCAAGAGAAAGGCCCTGGGCCAGGCCTGGTATAAATGAGGAACAGCAAGGGGCCAGGGGTCGTATCACTGCAGCAGAGTGAACAGTGGGGGAGCACAGGGAATGAGCTGAGAGCTGCATAGGCAGGCTGGGGGGCGAATTATGTGAAGACTTTGAATTTTGTTCTGAGTGGGATGTGGAGCCACTGGAGAGTTTTGAGCAGTGGAGTGATGAGACCTGACTTGGGTTTTAAAAGATCACTCTGACTCCTCTGTTGACAATAATTTGTAGCAGAAGACAAATAAGGAGGTGACTGAATTTTTACAGGCAAGGAATAAAGGGCAGCATTAGGGAAGAGAGTGAGCTCTGCCTGGATCATGAACCTCAGAGGAAAAACTGAGCCTAAGGTTTACCGATGGGCTGCATGCGGGGTCTAAGAGAAAAACCACAGTCGAGGACAATCCCCTGGTTGCCAGAGTCAGCAAGCTGAAGGGCAGCGCTGCCATTCACTGAGAAGGGAGTTTGCTTTCAGAGTGCTAAGTTTGATATTCTTAGAAATCCAAGTGGAGATAGCAGGCATGAGATTAGAAAGGCTGGAAGTGAATCTGAATTCTATCTGGAAGATAATGGCCAAGAGTGGCTAAATAAAATTTCAAGATGAAAATTAATGTACATTGCTTCTCGACCTTTTGGCTGAGATCAAGTGAAAATTAATGTATGAATATTAAAGTACAATCTAAAATTACAAGAAATAAAACAGGGACAAGCAAGGATAGAGATCAGTGAAGTAAACCATGTACCTGGAAACAGTTCCTAAAAGGCCTCTTGGCATTTGCAGATTTAAGTGCTGACATTTTCACTATTTGTGACAAGTGCGAAACCCTAAATGATGATTAGTCTGTAGCTTTGTTGAGATAAGTATTTTTTTCCAATGGAAAATCTTTATTGTTTTCCCACAACATACATAACTATTGTCAAGAAATTAAAGCAATATAGAAAATCCCCAACCCCAACTCCTCTTAAGTGTTGACATAATCTTGTATTAATATCCTTCAAGAACTTCGTTCTAAGGTAAGAACAGTGTGCCCTGTGGATGTGGAAATATATTACTTAGCTGTGAGTGAGCCAGATGTGAATGCAGTTTTGCTTTATTTCTTGATCATATATATCCAGTAACTCATTTGGGAAGTGAGTGCTTTCTACTTCATTCAAGAATATCAGGACTTATTGAAGTTATGGAATAATTTTACCATTATCATAGCCATAATCATAATAGGTAATACGGATTGTGTTTTTTCCAAAGTGGTACACCCCTTGCTAACTGCTCTATGTGCATTATATGAAAGAACCCTCCCTACCACGCGTTTGTTACGGGTGGGGAAACTGAGCGTTAGATGGACTGAGTTACTTGCCCATGATCAGAAAAAACTATCAGAGCCAGGATCTGAATCCAGATGTGGCTGATTACAAAATCCAAACTCTTAGTTACTATACTCTTGGAGTATTAAGGATCTACTGTGTATGATAACACATCTTCACAAGTGAGTTGGGCATCAGTGGGGGAAGGAATAAATTATGTAATAATTGTGCCTCACTTCATATTGTATAGCAAAATTATTTCCAGCTATTAATACATATTAAAAGTAAAATAAATAAAGCCATTAAAAAGAATAGAAATTATTTAAGGAAAGAAAAATTGAAAAATAGAAAAAAATACAGTTTTTTACTTATGTAGGTATTAAGGAGGAGTTTGGAACAAAAGAGAAATGGAGGAGAATACAAAATAAATTACAGTAACTTACATTACACATAATAAAAATTTAAATCATTTAAAGACAAAAAAATCAGTAAAAAAATTTAAAGACAACTTGCAAAGAAGAAAAACTGCTACATATATGACAAAAAAAGAGCTAATGTGTCAAATCTTTTATCCAACAATAAGAAAAGTGGACATCTCAATAGCAAAATTGGCAAAGGACGTGAATAGAAAATTTACAGAAGGGAAAATACAGAGGGCTGACACATTAATGCAAACAATTCAACTCACTAATAAAGAGTTGGAAATCAAAATAAGGAACGGTTATAATTTACCTTTGAAGTTATAAAAGAGGAATGAGAATGATGACTATTTGCCAAGTGTGGGAAATGGGGACGACAGTGCAAGTGTCCACTGAGAGAGCCTTCCTGTAAGGCAGTTGGTGCTGTGTATCACACGTATAAAGGTGCCTTCACCTTTTGACCTAGTAGCACCTTTCCAGAAGTCCATGTTAGGGCATTAACAGCAGGGTGGCAAAGACAGCTGCACAATACAGAGATTGTAAATAATCTAAAAGCTTAATAATATTAAGGAATTATAATTTCATTGTGAATAATTAGGTGTTTGAAGAATGTTTAATGATATGGAATATGTTTATTATATATATGTATAACTATACACTATTAAATGACAAGTCCAGGATATAAAAGTTTTTATATATTTTTTATCTGAATGAAAATGGAGTCATACATGTAGTTAAATACAGTATTACAGAAATAGATATAGAACTGTGCCAGGAAATAAGCTTACAATAATATTAAAATAAGTTTTTATGATTTTGGTTAGAAGATGTGGCATAGTTCCTTCTATAGAACTATTTGTTACAGAGCTGGGGTAGCTCAGTGGTACAGTGCTCGCCTACAATGTGTGAGAATCTAGGTTCAATCCCCAGAATTGAAAAAATTTTGACATATTTTAAAATGAATGTGCGTTACTTTAATAACCATGTTAAAATTATAACGAAAATAAGGATCATCTAAATTTCATTTCTTTTTATCCAATAAGTCACTCTGGCTTTAGGAATCAATACTTAACAAAATGAGTAGAGACATAAAGATTTCTATCAATAATCTCTTAATTTTGAGAGGAAATTACTAAATTGAATTATAGGAGAAGGATTGAATAAAATGAGATACAATTGAATGAAAAAATTATAAAGCTATTAGTCCTGCTTTTAAGGAATTTTGAATTACATGAGGACAATTCCCATTTATGTTTGCTAAGGGAACACAGAAGATAGAAATTGTTTAATGCATATTTTATATCCTCTAACTTCTTATATTTAGAATAACCTGATTTAATAAATAGTAGATAGATACTATACAGATACACATACACACATATGAAGGAAATAAGCCACAAGATTAGTAGTTATTATTTTGGAGTTATGAGAATATGACTTTTTTTAATACTTGTATATTTGGGGATGTATTTTTAACATTATTGTTGTAATAAGTATTTTTAAATTATAATGAGCAAAGTAATTGATGTAATCCGTTTATTTATATAGTCACATTATTTACTCATTTATTTGCTTATTTACTAATTTATCTATTTAATAATTTACATGAAGAGACCGTGCATGAATTTGGGCCCTGGAAGACAACTACGGCTTTGGCAAATTACCATCTTCCCTAGTCTGTGTTTTCTCATCTGAATAAATGAAGTGCATTTGAATGAAAAATTATAAATGTAATAGTCCTGCTTTCAAGCAGGTTTTAATAATATCTGCAAAGTAGGAAGAATAATATCTGTTGTGCGAGAGTACACAGAATGATAAGTATGAAGAATTAGCATGATAACTGGAGCATAAAAAGTGCCAAAAAGTAACAGCACCTGTTACTTGTTTACTGTTATTTTTAAATGTGGAAAAAAGATTTAGGAAGCAAAGAAATAGTAGGCAACTGAAAATGTGTGTGCAAAGACTTTCCCATTCTCTCAGTTAGGTGATTACTTAAATATGTTGTTGAAACAACAGCAATAAAGTATACTGCATTCTTGGGGCGTAAAGGGAATTTCAATGCCAACATATCAAAGATCAAACAAAAAAGATACAAAGTTATGCAACGCCGTCAAATTCTCTAATGCTGCTTCGTAACTCTAACATTGCCACCTTGTGGAACTAGTGATGCATTACATACCCCACGGAATTGGAGATTTTTATTTTGAAGCAATTTACATGGAAAGTCTAAATGACACAAATTTCCTTTTTAAGGAAAGAAAAGACCCAAATCAATGCAACTAGAAATGAAAAAGTGGAAGTCATATGGACACTCTCAACCCAGAAGATTATTACTGTTTCAGAAACCTTTATGCTAATAAATTGGAGAATTCAGAAGAAATGGATAGATCCCTAGATATGTAAGAATTACCAAAACTAAACCAAGAAGTTATAAAACTCTGAATAATCCAAAAACAGGCAATGACATTGAAGCAGAAATAAAAGATCTACTAAGAGAAGCCTAGAACCCAATGGATTCACCCCTGAATCCTACAATAATTTCAGGGGAAATTCAATGCTAATACTCCTCAAAATCTTTGATTAAATCCAAAATCTTGGATTACTGGATCTCCCCCCACCCAGTAATCCCTGGAAGCTAGTATTCCCTGGATTCCAAAACCAGACAAGAATCCAACCAAAAATTTCTTTAATGAACAAAGATGCAAAAACCAAGATGCTGGCAAAAAATCATCAAAGAGATCACAAGCCGTTACTAAGTAGGCTTCATCCAAGGGATGCAAGGATGGTTCCATATATGCAAATCAATAAATGTAATACATGATATAAACTGAAGCAAGGACAAAAATCACACGATCATCTCAATAGACAAAGAAAAAGCCTTTAACACGATGCAACATCCATTCATGATAAAAACCCTGAAGAAAGTAGGTAAAGAAGGACTTTATCTCAGTCTGATAAAAGCTTATGACATTTATGAGAAGCCTACTGCTAGCATTATTTTGGAGAGAAACCCGAAAGCTTTCTCTCCAAAATCAGAAACAAGACAAGGATGCCCACTGTCACCACTCCTGCTCAACATAGTCCTCAACACATTAGCCAGGGGCTGGGGATTTAGCTCAAGCGCCAGAGCAGTCACCTAGCAAGTGCAAGACCCTGAGTTCCATCCCCAGCAGCCCCCCCAAAACAAAACAAAAACAAACAAACAACAACAACAACAACAAAACATTAGCCCGAACAATCAGGTAAGAGAAAGAAATACAATGGATATGTATATGAAAGGAAGAAGTTAGATTATCATTATTTATAGATGACATGATCCTCTACATAGAAGACCCCCAAAAATCTACCAAAATACTCCTAGAACTAATAATCAAATTCACTAGTATAGAAGGATACAAAGTCAACACACAAAAATCGATAGCATTTCTTTACATCAAAAATAAGCTCACAAGAAAGAAATTAGGCAAACAGTACCACTCACAATAGCACCAAGCAAGAGAAATTAATATCTTTTCTACAGTGGGGTTGGTGATATCGCTCTGAGAGTCTGAAGAAAGAAATGTTTAAGTTTCTTCACACTACAAATATGATACTTAGATCAGGCTTTGGCCCCAGGGAATTACAATTTAGAGGTACCAGTGTACGGGACAATTTTTAGAATATTATGCAAATTTTGTTGCCTTATCAGTGCTCATACCAACCCTCCAGCCTATGAGGTGTGATTGGCCTATCCAGGAGTCGCTCGGTCTGTTTCACAGCACCTGATAGAGAAGGACAGAGTAGGTGACCCAAGATCAGGACAATAGTTCTCCAGGCCGTGGGCCTCTTCTGGCGTAGTGGGGTCAGCTTCTACCCTCTTGATTTGAGAGTAAATTTTGTATCACTTGGCTTGAGCACCTACATTGCTAGCTGTAACTCTGACATCGAGGACAAACAGAAGCTGGTGGACTTTACTGTAATCCAGATAGGAGAGGCCAGCCTAACGGCAGTATCTCTTCTCCTCTCACTGGCATTTAGTGAAAGACTTCAGCACACATATCACCATGATTACTGCTATCAGAGGTCTAAAGTTATTGAAAGACTCAGGGCCTTCGCAAGTCTGGAAAATAACAAGCGTGTACCTACACGCTGAAAGAATAAAAGGAGATTCCTGAAGTAATGTGAACTCAACACAAGACTTGATTATGAACACAGTTGCTGTCTTCTCTAAACATGGACTATTATGCAAACTCATGGATCTAGAACTCTGTTAGTAACTGTGGCTCTAAAGCTTACTTAAGTAACTTCTTGAGTCTGTGGGTCATTGTCTTCTCATCTTTAAAATGGGAACAATTCTGTCTCAAGATTCTCATAAGGATTTTAAGGGATCGTGTGCATGAGGCCCTTCTCAGGGTAGTTTTTTCTAGCAAGTATTCAGTAAGTCATAGCTGTTCCTGAAACAATGTATGCCATTCTAATACGTCCAATTCATGAAATGTTAGTCATAATCTGAAAATCTAAAATACTCCAAAATCTGGGCACCAATATGATACCACAAGAGGAAAATTTCACACCTGACCTCATGTGAGAGCTCATAATCAAAACTCAGGCACACTGAAAATGTATAAAATTACTTTTGGGCTATATGTATAAGGTAGATACAAAACAGAAATGAATTTTAAGTTTAGACCTGGGTCCCATCCCTGGGATATCTCATATGTATATGAGAATATTCCAAAATCCCCCAAAAATCTGAAATCTGAAAACTTTCTGATCTGAAGCATTTAAAATAAGAAGTATTAAACCCAGATATGATACTGCAAACCTTCAGAACTCTGGATTTTTGTTAGTTTATTCACCGAATTATTCTATATATCAGTGTCTTTCTGACTGGATTCATGCAGTGCTTTACTCAGTTGGATACCGAAGAAACGTTATAGCAGATCTGTTTAGACCATGCTTTTTAGATAAGCACAGAAGCAATTTACAATCAGCTCAAGTTTCTGGCACAATATAGACTTCCTTAGTTTGGAGAACAGAAAGAGATGTATAAGAAATGGATGTGTGATCCCAGTAAAAGGAGAGTCTCTATAACTCCCTCTGATACCCACCATGCACATTTGTCTCTAGAGCAAATTAAAGAATGTTGCGACTTTGACACCTCCAATGGGAGGCCAACCTTCTATAAATAAAAGCTACAGATGACCCTGACTTTTATTTAATCAAGTGTTTCAACCTCCTCCATCTTCCTATTAATCTAGTAAGTCTTAAAATAGGACATGTAGTCCCACACCTCTCTTTCTGCCAAAATCTCAAAGTGCTGCAAGAAAACAGGGTGCATTCTGTCCAGATCAGGGATCCTGGATGGGGAGGGCTCTGAAGGCCATGCGTTTGTTCTGATAATGGCAGGCAAACAGACTGCTGGCCATGTGTTTGAAGGGCCAAGCAACTGCACGGGCGCCAGACGTTCCGGAGACAGCAAGTAGCACAGCATAGAAAGTGCAAAGCAGCACACTGTACTCTTTACCATCAGAGCAGCCATCATGGAGACGTGTTGCTTTCTAAGAGGACTTTTGACCTGGGTACAAGGCAGGGATTGCAAAATTAATTTCTAAAACTATCATTTACCCGTATTACACGTAAAGATGGCTATACTTCTAATTTGGGAGCTCCAGAGCAAACAAGAAGTTTCCCAGAGTGTAGGATAATCAAACCTTTTAAGTCCCAGATTGGAACACGTAGTCTATCCGAAGGCTTTTTCTCCCACCTTATGCATTTCCTGAAATGTACTTTTTATAAAACTACAATGATGGTACGACCCCCTTCCCTACCCTGTGAAGCTTATTAAATGCTAAAATAATAATTACTTTGAACATACTTTAAGAGCCTTCAAGTACAAAGAAAACAGGATAGTATTTCAAGACCATCATTATCTCCCCGTATCAGGCACTAGGTTTGCCTTGCAGCCACCATGTGGCAGGCACTTCTATTGGTGCTATTCAGAAGGACTGATACTTTGCAAACTAGTATGTTTCCTAGCACACATCTTTATGCTAAAATGAGGGTGCTTAAATTTGTAAGTCTTTTCTTTTTTTTTTTCTTTTTTTGGGAGGTGGTGCTGGGGATTGAACTCAGGGCCTTATACTTGCTAAGCAAGCGCTGTACCACTGAGCTAAATCTCCAACCCCACAAATCTTTTTCTTTTGTGTCTTTTTAGTCTTTTGCTGCTTGGCTCTATTTTCATTGTCACATTGACTACCAAAATTTTTTGAGTTATAATTTGCTAACGTGTTGGGATTTCTAGGATATTAAGAATAGATAATTTTTTTTAAAAAGCATAATAGGTACAATGGGGACTGTCCCCTCCAAAAGTCATCCCTCTAAGTCAAAAATTAACTTTGGACCCAACCTTTGAG
Source organism: Hystrix cristata (assembly GCA_004026905.1). NCBI lineage: Eukaryota > Metazoa > Chordata > Mammalia > Rodentia > Hystricidae > Hystrix > Hystrix cristata. Next base: position 87,947 of record PVJO010005373.1, on the reverse strand, counting down.
AGTAATGTCCTTTAGGCTGTTAACTTAACTAATGGACAAGAAACCACAGTCTGTTAGGCAATATCTGCCAAAAGGGAAGTCACACTTTGCAGGAATGGCCAAGAGGCTCTCTCCTGATTTGGGGCCGGGCCAGTCAGGCACATGCTGCTCATCTGTGCAGATGGGGCACCCCGGCCCATAGGCCAGGAAATTCTGGCTTTGTGGATTACATCAGTGTTGTAGCCCTTGTCTGGTGAGCAAATATTGACCGAATTGGATCCTTTGGTTGTGGTGGGGGGTGCTGGTTAATGATTATAGATTCCATACCTGAAAGACCTCAAAATCTTTACAAAGAGATTGGGACAAAAAAATCTGCAAGCTAAGAAAAATGCTCTTATTTAATTAACCTGTTCTAGAGGTAAGCTCCACAGGACAGCACAGAACAGTACATATCGATGGCCGCCTATCACTGTTGGAGTCTGAAGGCCATGTGTTTCCTGGTCTTCTGAGGACCTACTACTGTCCAGGGAGGGACAGAAAAAAGAAAGGAAAGGAGATAACATTTATTAAGGACTTGCAAAGTATTGGGCACTGGTCTCAAGATTTTATATACATTTTTCTTACTAAATTATCAAGAGAAGGTTTTATTAGTTCCTTTTACCAGGAAAAGAAAAAGCGAAGTGACTTGTCAACATGATGGGGTGGGTAAGACCCAACTCTAGGTCTATCAGATTCCAAATCCCAGGTTTTCCCACCAGACCATGAAAAGTGAAGGGATATACATAGTATGGCTGAAGACAAGCAAGAGAGAGGAGAAGGCAGAAGGGGACTGGCTATCCATCCTCAGTGAGGGTGGGTCTCCATTGAGAGTGTGACAGCAAGGCGGGCTGCTCACCCTGCTGTGAAAAGCAACATGGAAATACATCCATTATCACTTATTTTAAACAGGTACAAAATTATGCAGAAACCCATGATTTGGCTTATTTTATGCCTTAGGTTCTGAATATGAACCAGTCTGTAGCCTTTTGTCCCAGTGGGCTTTGCTGAGTCTGTGTGTTGGGGGATGCATTTGGGGCTCTCTGAAGACAAGGAAAGTAAACAGAGCAGAAGTTCTGGAATAAAAGGCCCAGTCATGCAGTTCTTCTTCATTTCCCTAACACAACCACAAGGAATAAACTTCATAGTTGAAAAGTTCATTAAATCCTTTTAGTGGAAATCCAAACGTTGGTGATTTTCAAGTGAACATAAGATAGGAGCATTTGTTCTAAAAAACATGTAAGGTAAATGAAAGACAATATATTGATTCTATCCAAAAGCTAGGACGAAAGAGCATAGAAATCTCAAATTTAGCATTCCCCAGATAACTGGGGCTTTGGTTATATTAGTTGTCACTGATAGAATTCAAATATTAAAATCCTCCCCTCAGAATTGTAGACCTGGTAAGGGAAAAAACAAAAACAAACAAAACCCAGTTAATTTTAGGAGCCGTTTGCTAATTATTTCTCTCAACCAGCAGGTGTCGCCAGAGACAAGCACTTTGGCTACCGCTGTCCTTTTGGGGATGAACCAAAATCCTGTTCCCGCTGGACGTTCTGCCTCCGGGCCCTAAATTCGGGTTCCTCGGTGGACGCTTATCTGGACTAGTCTTCGTGCGCCCGTAGTTCTCACAGTTTATTGTGCAGGGGAAACTTCTGTGCTGGGATGTGTAGATCTCTGAGCCTCAGCTGCAGGGTTTCTGATTTAGTAGGTCTGAAGAGTGGGCCAAGTAATTCTCCTGGTAAACCCTGTGTTTTATCCTCACATCATTTTCTGTTGTGATACACTTTCAGCGACAGCGATTTGCTCCCTAAGCGCTCTGTGTTTTATCATCTTACAGGCTCAACTCAGAGACGATTAGATTGCAAAGGGATTCATTTTTTTCACTCGTTCCACAAACATCTGTTAACCCTTTACAGATTGTCCTCTACTGTCGGGTACTTCACAAAGGGACCCACAGTTCATCCTGCTATTTCAGGCCTGATGAGGATCAATTACAGAATCCAATAAAGATTCAACCTTTCTTCTTTACATCCATTGCATCAAATAAACTGGCTTTCACCATGAGAGGGAAAACTTGCCCTTTTCCCATTGAAAGTAATCATATATTTACAGAAATAGTGTTGATCAATTGGTTGCTGATGGTTAGTTTACAGACACAAACATACCAATAATACTTCTGGGAATGAATCTTACTCCTATCGCCTTAAACTTAAAAATAATAAATCCATTAGTATGTAAAAATCACAATGCTGCCATGTTTTACTGTCATATTTTTAAAAAAATCTTCACAGTAAAAATGTGAAATAAATTATATTTCTACAAAATAAATACAAATAAAAATTCCACTAAGAACTTAAAATGCCATGATATGCTAACCTGGGGCGGGGGTGGGATGGAGGGTTGAGACTGAATACATTTTTGAAAACTAATGAAATCATACATCCCAATGCAGACTACAGGTAAACAACACATACACAGTGAATAACTCTTAGTATATCCAGAATCCACTATTTTTTCTAACTTTCCGATCAATAGAAAACTGTTTTTGCTCCTAAATGGACTTTAAAGTTCACTGAATCCCATCTTTCATTCTGTGCTGAACTCTTCTTTGGAACAATTCAACTGCAATGGTGCCCTCAGCCTTTGCATGCAATCCTCTGTAGTCAGGAAAGTAGTCATTTCTTCCCCTGGAACTAAGTCTGCGTTGGGACTTCCAGTTTTAAGGAAGTTTTCTTCACATCTGCAGGAAAACTCAGGGGCTCTCCCAGAAAGCCTTTTGTCCTCTGAGACTCAGCACAGTGTCGGGGTTAAGACTGCATGTCAGCTGCATTTTACAGTGGCTGCGACATGGAAAGGATCAATTCTCCTGATGTAACATGAAGGCCAAAAGGCAGTAAGCCCTGTCTGGAGAAGCTGTGTAAAGAAATCTTCCAGGAGCCATGCTTCTTCTGGCTTTCAGATCTGCCATCTTTAAAGTGTCATGGGAGATTACTGCAGCTCCTCCAATATCCTATCTGCATTACAGACAGGCCAGAGATGCGAAAACAAGAGGATGCGAGGTGTCTATATCAGGAAGCAAAACATTCTCAGGATCCTCGTTATACTTCAGCTTACATCTCACTGGCCAGAACTGTCATGTGGCCATCTTGGGCCTCAGTGAACTCTGGTGAGGTGAACATTTCAATTGGGCACTTTGCTAATCAGAATGACATCTGAGCCATATTCATGAGGAAGAAGGACAGAACTGATCCTGGGCAGGGTAATTAGCAGTCACTGCCATAGCCTTACAGGAATCAATGATTAATACATGTTAACCAACTGATGCAATAGAAACCCATCTTCAAAACCATTAGAGCCGCTGGTTCAGGATGACATGATAGAAACTTTTTTTCCTCTAACATCCCTCCAGATATGTAAATGTACCGATCGTTTGTTTTCCTTTTCCCCATCCCAAGTTGTTTGTTTTCCAAGTTGGCATCTTTTCCAGGCTTTCTCTGGAAACTCCACCATTTGTACCTTCTGTCTTGTTGTTCCATCGTACGTGTCTTCTGGTCTCAAGGTCATTCGTTGTCCAGAATGCTGCTGGACTTCAAGTCTGAATTCCAGCCAGGAGGATTGGGGCAGCAGGAGGGGGAATCAGGGAAAGGGCAAAGGTCCTTTAAAGCCTTTTCCTGGTAGTTACACGTCATTTCCACTTACATTCCACTGGCCAAAACTGAGTCCCATGGTCACAACGGTAAGAGGTTGTGGGCAAACCCTTAACCTCTCTGATAAAACCTACTTTGTATATTGGTTGTGAGGCTTAAAACACATGTACACGTGTACACACACAGATATCTGCAAATCACAAGTACAGAATCCAGCATCTGCCAGACATTTGTTGCTTTATTACTTTGATGGTGACCAGTGAAATTTTGGCCCACTGTTGAGCCCCAGGCATCCATAAAAGACAAAGAAATGCGAAGGTTTAAAAGTAGAAAAGATGGTGAGGGAAATAAATTGTGTTGCATCCTTTTAAAAATCTTTTTTGACTTCCGGGAATTGATCTAAAGGAAAAAGTTCAATGGAAACAAAAACATAGATGCTAGAGTTTCAGGAGTGTCTCAACAGCTAAAACCTGAAGCCCAACTCTGTACACACTTTTATGGATTACATCTAGACGTCTCCAAAAGCTTCATGCAGTTATAGGCAGGTCCTTTGGAAAGCGATCGGTTTGTAGGGCTTGCCGTTAGGAGGTGGGGCCTGGTGGGAGAAGGTGGTCACTGTGGGAGTGACCAGGAGGGTTGTGGTCTCCCTTCGGGGCTCCCCCATTAACTCTGCTCTGCCTGCCAGGCCCTATGCTATCCCACCCTGCCTTGGAGTCAGCTGACTACGGGCTGAAATGTGAGCCAAATCAGCCTCTTCTCCTTTTAAATTGTGGGTGTTGGGTATTTTGTTCCAGCAACGAGGAACGCAACTAAGACCCTTTCACTAGGGAAGGAAGGAGGATTTAGTGTACCGGATGCAGCAGATCAGCGGGAGGGTGGCTGCCGCTCAGAGAAGAACTGAGGCCTTGCAACAGTGTGGAGAAACATTCAGGATTGATTATCTGTGGGAAAAGGGAGGCATAAGCAACAGGTTTGCAACTACATGTGCATGTTTATTCCCATTCAGGACTAGAAAAAAGAGGTTATACTTTGAAGATGTCCCCGCCAAAATATAGGTTGGAAATATAAGCCTCAATGCAACAATGATAAGAGGAAAAGAGGAAAGAGGTGATTAGGACATGAATAGATTAACGGTGCTATTGTGGGAGTGAGAAAGGATGAGTTTGGTGCCCTCTTGCTCTCTCACCTTCTCTTGCCCTCCCTTCTGCTGTGGGAAGATATGTACAAGCATCTTTGCCAAATGTGGACCCCTTAATCTTGGACTTCTCAGCCTCTAGAACTGTGAGAAATAAATCTCTCTTCTTTATAAATTACCCAGACTCAAGTACTCTGTTATATCTGCACAAAATTGACTAAGACAGAAGGTATAATAAATAAAAACAAGTTTGGGGAGTTGGGGATTTAGCTCAAGTGGTAGAGCACTTGCCTAGCAAGTGCAAAGCCCTGAGTTCGATCCCCACCCCCCCCAACCAAGTTTGGTACAAGGTTGTGGGGAAAGGTGTATTTTTTCAATGTTTTCATATATTATCTGTTTAATCAGCCAAACAAGGGGGCTAGGAGTATAGTTTAGCAGTAAAGCACTTGTCTAGCATGTGCAAGCCTTTGAATTTGAGCTCTGGCACTACAAAACAACAAAAAAAGTTGTACTAATACATTTCAATGTTTCTTAAGGTAGAAAGTCAGTTTTCGATCTTTTTAGTAATAGCTCCCACAATGGGCCCAGGTGTGGTTTCCAAATGCCAATTTCCTTTAAACAGAACTAGGACTCCTTGAAGGCTTGCAGATTGCAGAGCTGAGCCAAGAGAGGCACAAGATGAGCCTGGAGCATCCAATAATGTCAGTAAATAAGGATGTACTCAAAAAATGTTGGGACAGCCCAAAGCCTGTCATGAACCCAGCATGAAAGAGCCCCTATTAGCCAAACTGGTGACATCCTGGGTGTAAAAATGAATGACAGTAATGGAGAAAAGTAAAAGTCTGAGATTTGATATTTATTTATTTGGTGAATAAATATATACTTCCTCATACATATTTCTACTTAATTGTGTATATTTATTGATGAATAAACAAGTAAGTGGGGGAGTAAGAAAAGCTCTTCCTCACAGCACCTAACAAATGTAGGTGCAATGACGGAATTAGAAAATCACTGTCAGGCAAAAACTACTAATAGTTGTTTCAAGAAGTATATGAATAGATGCTAATGCTACTAGGTTAAAGATTGATGAACAGGTTTTTTCATAGTTTCAAAATATTTCCCCATAAGAAATGTATTAAGTACAGAAGGAGAGCTAGTAAGTTTAGTGCAGAGACCAGAAAGATCTATCTGAAGCAGATAATCAAAGTCAACATCACACGGATAGGACAAACAGACATCAAGACATCCTGTGAAGGACAGAGCTCGACTTTGGTGGTATCTCCACCAAAATACATAACCAGAGGCTAATTATGAGAAAACTTAGGACAAACCCAAATTGAACATTCTATAAGATTAGTGACTTGACTCTTCAAAAATGTCAAAATAAGACAAAGAAAGATTGAGAAATTTTTGTAAGTTAAAGGAGATGAAAGAAACATGAAAACTAAATGCAATATATGATTCTAGATTAGATCTTTGACAAGAACAAAAATTTTTTGTTTTCTGAATTAAGGTCTCAGTATGTAGTTCTCATTGCCCTTGAACTCACTATGTAGTCCAGGCTGGCCTTGAATTTGGGGCAGTCCTTCTACCTTAGCCTCCCAAAGTGCTGGGATTACAGGTGTGCCACCATGCCTGGCTTTTTTTCTATAAAGGATATTAGTGGGACAAATGTAAATGTCTGCAGAATAGGTGGGGTGGGGAAAAGAGAGCAAAGAGGAAAGGATAAGGGAGGAGAATGAAAAAGAGCAAGGAGAAAAATGATAAAGGAAAAGTAATAAAACACTAACATTTAGGAAATCTGAGTGAAGAGTACACAAAAATTCTTTGTATTATTCTTTCAGCTTTTCCGTATGTCTCAAATTTCAAAATAAATTTTAAGATAAATTAAGAATGTCCTAGTTTTTACTTTTATTGTCATAAAAAACACATAAAACTCACTATTTTAAAATGCACAATTCAGTGGCGTTTAGTATATTTACATAGCTGCCAAACAACTACCACTATATATATTTGCAGAATATTTTTACCACCCCCAAAGAAAATCCTAAATCTATTAAGTAGTAACTCTCCATTTCTCCCTTCATCTAAGAGCCTAGAAACAACTAATATCCTTTCTCTCTCTGTGGATTTTGCCTATTTTGGTTATTTCATATAGTGTACATGGAATCATGCAATATGTAGCCTTTTGTGTCTGGTTTCTTTCCTATAGCATTATATTTCCAACGTTCATCCATATTGCAGTATGTATCAGTAACTAATTCCTTTATATGGGCGAATATTTTGTTGTATTGATAAACCGCCTTTTGTTTATCCTTCCTCAGCTGGTGGGCATCACACTGTTTTCCCTTTTTGGTTGTTGAGAATAGTATTGATACAAATATTTTTGTTTAACGTTTTGTTTGAACAACTGTCTTCAATTATTTCATGTACATATCTAGAAGTCTAATTGGTGGGCCACATAGTAAATCTATCTTTAACTTATTGAGAAATTGCCAAACTGTTTTCCACGATGGCTCCAACACTTTACATTTCCACCAGCAATGTATGAGAATTCTAATTTCTCCACTTTCTTGTCAGCACCTATTATAGGCCTCTTAGTGGTGTGAAGCTGTATCTTGTTTTGATTTGCATTGCCCTAATGTCTAGTGATGCTCAGCATCTATTTTATGTCCCTTATGGCCATTTTTATCTTCCAGGGAAATGTCTACTCAACTCCTTTGCTCATTTTGAGCTGTTTATCCTTTTGTTCTTAAGTAGTAAGTGTTCTTTATATATTTTGGATACCAAGCTCTTATCAGACAAGTGATGAGCAATTATTTTTTCCCATTCTGTGCATTGCCTTTTCATACTTTTAATTATGTTTCTTTGAGGCCAAAGTTTTAATTTTGAGGAAGTCCAATTTAGCTTGTTGTTGTTGTTTATGTTACTGTTTCAGGTTCAAGCAACCATAGCCAATTTCAAAGTCATGAAGCTACATTTTCTTCTAAGAGTTTTGTAGTTTTAGCTCTGATATTTAGGTATTTTACCCATTTTGAGTTAGTTTTTGTATGTCATGTGTGGTAGGCATCCAACTCTTCCTCCTTCTCCTCCTTCTTCCTCTTTTCCTTCTTTCTTCTTCCTTTTTGCATGTGGATATCATGATGTGCAAGCATCATTTATTGAAATTTCAGACTATTCTTTCCTCATTGAATGGGTTTGGTATGCTTATTAAAAATCAATTGATCATAGACATGTGGTTTTATTTCTATTCCATCAATTTCTATGTCTAGCCTTATGTCAGTACCTCATTGTTTTAATTATTGTACCCTAGTACTGGCTTTTCCAGGCTTATTCTGTTTTGAAGATTATTTTAGCTTTTTGGAGTCCCTTGTAGTTCTGTATGAATTTTCAAATCACTATTTTCATTTCTAAAAGAGGCCGGGATTTTGATAGGAGTTGTACTGATCCACTGATGATTTTCTGTAGCACTGCCATCTTAACAATATTCACTTTTCCCATTCCATGAACATCAATGTCCTCCCATTTTATTTTGTTTTCTTTCAATGGTGTTCTGTAGCTTTCAGTGTAAATGTTTTATGCCAACTTAGTTAAATTTATTTCTTAGTATTTTATTCCTTGTGAAGATATTATAAATGAAACTTTCTTCATTTTTTCAGATTTTTTATTACTAGTGCACAGAAATAAAACCTTGTATCCCACAATAATGCTTAATTCATTTATTATGTTTAACAGGTTTTTGCATATGTTTGAATGTTTTATGATTCTGTATACAATGGTATGTCATCCAAAACGAGGTTTTTAATTCTTTCTTCTGAGTCTTGGTACCTTTGATTTCTTTTTCTTTCTTGTCTAATTGCCCTGGTGAGAACTTTCAGTACAGTGTTGAGCAGAGATGGCATCTTTTATCTTATTCCTGATCTGAGGAGCAGAGTTTTTAGTCTTTCATCGTTGAATAGGATACTGTGAGTTTTTTTCATAAATGTACTTTATTGGGTTGAAGAAGTTTCCTTCTGATCCTAGTTTGTTGAGTGTCTTTTTTTAATCATGAAAGAGTTCTGGATTTTGTTAAGTGATTTTTCTGAATCAAGTGAGACCATCATGCAGTTTCCCTCTTCATTCTAGAAATGTGTTTACTGACTGTTATATGAACTGTGCTTGCATTCCTTAAAAAAAAATCACACCTGCCTATGGTGTGTAATCCTTTTAATATGTTATTAGACTTAGTTTACTTATATTTCATTGGGGACATTTGCATCTATAATCACAAGGGATGGTGATCTGTAGTTTCTTTTTTGATGTCTTTATTTGACTTTGGTATCAGTGTGATGTTGGCCTCATTAAATGACTGAGGAGGTATTCCTTCCACTTCTATGGTTTGAGAAGAGTTTTGAAAGATACTAGCATTAATTCTACCTTAAACATTTGGTAGAATTCGTCAGTCAGTTTATCTGGTTCTGAATTTTTCTTATTGGAAATTTTCTGATTTGATCTCTTTATTTGTTATATGTCTGTTTAGAATTTCAATTTCTTGAGTCAGTTTTGGTAGTCTGTGTCTTTTTTTTTGTTGTTGTTGTTCCATTTAGATTAAGCAATTTGTTAAGGTACGATTTTTTGCAGCATTCTCTTATAAACTTAAAAAAATGATTTCTGTAACATCAGTAGTAATGTCCCCACTTTCAATTCTGATTTAATAATTTGAATCTTCTGTCCATTTTTTCTTGGTTAGTCTAGCTAAGATTTGTCATTTTTTGTTGAACTTCTCAAAGAATTGACTTTTGATTCATTTGTTTACTCCTTTTGTTTATTCACATTCTAATCATTATTCTCTTCCTTTGCTTGCTTTGAATTCAGTTTACTCTTATTTTCCTAGCATATTAGGGTATAAATTTAAAGATTTATCTATTTTTCCTTTTTTAATGGTTTGTATAGCTATAAATTTCCCTCTAAGTAGTGACTTAGCAGCATCTCATACGTTTTAGTATATTGTGTTTATGTTTTCATTTACTCCAAAATACTTTGTTTCCATGTAATTTATTTTTTGACCCAGCAGTTATTTACAAGTGTTCTTTAATTGCCATAGACTGACAAAATTTTCAAATTTCCTTAAGTCTTAGTTTCTCATTGCTGGGCTAAAAATACCCAACACCTAAAAATTAAAGGAGGAAAGTTATTTTAGCTCGGTTTGTAGATTACAGTTCATAGTCTGCAGGCTCCAAGGCAGGGTGGCAGGGCAGAGGAGAAACATTGTATAACATGGCAGGAAAGAGGGAATAAGCAGTGAGCTTTCCTTTCCCTTTTTACTCCATCTAGGCTGCAAGTTTACTAGTTGATACCACCACACCCAGAGTGGGCCTTCCTTCCCATTATCCACAGCCAGAACTATGCTAAAGTAATCAGTGGACGAATCCAGTGTCACATGCTTGTGATATGGTCACTCCCAAAAGCCCCACCTATGAGCACAAGAGGTTTTTGGGGGACATCTAGATATGAGCTATAGGACCTTATTATTGATTTGTAATTCCATTCTCTTCTGATCTAGAATATACTTTATATGATTAAATACTTTTAAATTTACTACAACTTGTTTTATGGCCTAATATGTACTTTAACCTAGAGAGTGTTTCAGGGGCCCTTAAGAACAATGCTGTTGAATGGAGCACTCTACAGGTATCTATCGGTAGTTGTTTAATGGAGTCTTTTATTTCCTAGTTGATTTTCTGTTTAGTTGTTCTACTCATACTGAAATTGGGAGAGTGAAATTCCAACTATTATTGTTTGTCTGTTTCTTCATTTAATTGTCAGTGTCTGTTCCATGTATTTTGGGGTCTCTTATAAGGCATACATATAATTATTATATGGAGTATGATTGAAAAATGCAGTTGACGTTTAACAGTGTTGCCATCAAAATACTCCCTCTGCCTTTGAATACACTTACCTCATCATTCTTGTCAACTCTGAAGCAGTTCTGGAACTTCTCTTTCATAAATGTCTTTAGTTGTGCTGTCACGGCTGCCTTGATGTCCAGAATCAATTCAAAACATTTACCTTTCATGATCATTTGGACTTTGGGGAAGAACCAGAAGCTGCATAGTGCAAGGTCTAGTGAAAAAGGTAGATGAGGACACGCAGTAATGTTTGTATGAGCCTGTCTTTCTGCTGGATGACACTGGGGACCTGCATTCACCATACTTTGGGTCACACCTTGAAGATGCTCACGAGACAGGAACTTTCAAAACTGCTTCAGAAAGTGGTAAGAAGGATGGGATAAGTGTGTTTAAAAGCAAGGAGGAGTATTTTGAGGGGAACTGATGGCAATGTGTCTTTTACTGTAATAAATTTTAAAAATAAAAATGTAAATATTCACCATATTTTGGATCATCCATTGCATATTATTGCTAGAACATTCCTTTTATCATTAAAAAATGTAACAGTTTTTAACAGCTGTACTGTTTGATATTTGTATGGCCACTCCAGCTCCCTTTTGATTAGTATGTGCATGGGATATCTTTTTCCATCCTTTCACTTTCAACCAATTTGTGTCTTTGGTTCTAATCTAAGCCTCTAAAAACACTATATGGCTGGATTTCTTTTAGCATATCTTGCTGACTCTGCCTTTTAACTGGAAAGTTTTATCTATTTACATGTGAAGCAATTACTGACTGATGCGGACTTGCTTCTACTATTTTGCTATTTGCTTTATGTCATATCTTTTTTGTTTCCCCAATTCCTCAATTCCTGTCTTCTTGCATTTAACCCATTCTTTTTCTAGAGTTCTATTCTGATTCTATTCTCATTTTATTTTCTGAATATGTTTTAAAATTATTTTCTCAGTATTACTCGGGTGGTTATAAATCACAAATCAACAACAATCTAGTTTGAATATTAATTTAGGTTCAATAACATGTGAAAGGTTTTTATTCACCTCCATCCTCCTCTTTATATTATTACCATATATTTCTATGCCCCCTCCTTATTGTAAATGATACTTAGTCATTTTTGTTGACAACTGGAAGTCAGAGAATCCAAATTAACATCTTTGCCTCTGAGCTACTTATAGACACCAGAAAAAGTTTCAAAAGTTGTATTCCACGTTATTCTGCTGCGCTTTGTCCAAATAAGCCTTATAAGCCCGCTGCCATCCAGCTTCATGTGGATTCTTTTGCCCACAGTTTCACTTGGAAAGACCAAGTCATTAAGGATTGCATTATGCATGGATTTTGAAATGTGCCTCCTAGAACACTTTTGCTTATTTTTCATACAGGGTTTTTGAGTTGGTTCAGGCAGAATTCTCTAAGGAATATAGATAACATGCTTCCCACTTGACTTTTTCTCCATTTCACATACTATCTGGACTTAAGATTTTTCTGATAAGATTTTGGTAGAGGACCTATAACAGAGTACGATAGATAGCTTTCCCACCACTAACAACTCAATTTCTTTGGCTGCTATAATGTTCAACTCCCTGTCCAAGTTCATCTGCAGCTCCAAAAGTGCCTGAAAAATGCTGAACTCGAACTCATCCAGCTACTCATTGCTGGGCTTTATAGTCTTGGTGCTTGAACCAAATATGACCTTTCGAGCACCAGCATAGGAAGAGCATATATTACATCTTGTGCACCCATTCAGATAGATTTATAAATATTGTTTTATACATTTGCCTTTTAAATCATATAGATAAAAATTGGGTGGTAAAATTATGATACTAGCTTCTATATTACTTACACAGTTACCTTAGCAGGATCTTTATTTTCCTATATGCCTAGAGTTACAGAATGTAGGTCTAGTGTTCTTTCATTTCTACCTCAAGGATGATCTTTGGCATTTTTTGAAGGGCAGATCTACTGGCAACAAACTCTTTCACCCTTTTTTTTTTTTTAAATTTTGAAAACAGGGTCCTGCCACGTAGCCCAGGTTGGGATCCTGTCTGGCCAGGTTGCGATCCTTCTGTCTCAGCCTCCACAGTCTCTCCAGTTGTTGTTTATTTGGGAATATCTTGATTTCTCCTTTAGTTTTGAAGGGTAGTTTTGATAAAGAATTCTAGAGAGACATTTTTTTTTCTTTCAGCAATGCAAGCATGTCATTTCACTGTCTATGGTTTACATGGTTTTTGCTAAGCGATCAAGGAACAATTTTATTAAGAATCACTTGTATGTAACAAATTGCTCCTCCGCTGCTGTATGTAGTTTTTACTCCCAGCCATTGTCGACAATTTGCAATCTATCTTCATGTAGCTGTCTCTGAGTACATTCTACATGGAGTTTGTTGAGTTTCTTGGATGTCACTTGTTTTTGCACTAAAGTTGAGAAGTTTTCTGCCAAATATTTTTCTGCTCCTTCTTCCCTTTCTTTCTTCCCTCCCTTTCTTCCTTCCTTCCTTCCTCCCTCCTCCTTCTCTTTTTTCTCTTTCTCTCTCCCATTGTGTACAAAGCACGATTAAAAATACAATGACTGGTTAAATTTTTTAAAATTACTACAGTAAAAGACATATTACTATTAATCTACCTCAAAATATTCTCTCTCGCTTTGAATACACTTACACCATTGTCTTTGGCAATGTGTCTTTTATTGTAACATGTTTTTTAAACCTTTAAATATTCACATTTCGCAGTCTCCCCTTAGTATGCTGGCAGGTGTGATAGTGTTCCACAGGTCTCTTAGGCGCTGTTCACTTTTCCATTCTTTTTTTTTTTTTTCTAGTCTTCAAATTGAATCTCAGTTCTTAAACTTTTTCTTAAACTTTTTTCTGCTTGCTCAGTTCTCTTGTTGACCTCATTAGTGATTCTTTTTTTTTTTTTTTTTTTTTTTTTTTTTTTTTTTTTTTTTTTTTTTTTTTTTTTTTTTTTTTTTTTTTTTTTTTTTGGTGCTGGGGATCGAACTCAGGGCCTTGTGCTTGCAGGGCAAGCACACTAACCACTGAGCTAAATCCTCAGCCCCTAGTGATTCTTCTAATTAACTTTTCAACTCAATTTTTAATTTGGATTTTTATTATTTCTATATCTTTACTAATAATCTCTATTATTATTCTCTTTTATTTGTCTATGATTTTCTTTATCCCTTTGATCATATTTAAATCAGCTGATTTAAAGTTTCTAATAAGGCCAATAACTGGGCTTCTTTAAAGACAGGTTCATTATTTTTTCCTATTAACAGGTTACAGTTTTTGCTTCCTTTTGTGCCTTATTATATTTTTTATGAAAGGTGGGCATTTGAATACTGTGACAACTCTGAAATCAGACTCCCCATGGTTTGTTGTTGTTGCTGTAGGCTGTAGTGGTTTACTTGTTTAGTGACTTTTCTAAACTAAGTTTTTAGTAAAGATGGTGTTCTGTCTAAAGATTGATTTGCTTGGTCAATGAAGTCTCTGCTTAGCTAATGATCTGACATATTTCTTTAAATATCTCGAGCCAAAAAAAGAATCATCTTCTAGTCACTGCAGATTCACTCTGTGTAGGCGTTCCTGGATGCTTAGCAAGGCATGACTCTGCTTTAATCTTCATTTCCTGCTTGGATCCTAAAGGTCAGCCACAGGTGAATACTTATGAGTTTGGTTTCCTGTATCTTACCTGGGTATGTGTGTGGTGTTCTACATTTCCTGATATACACAGAAACTTTTCAAAGCTTACTTCCCCACGTATGTGCCTCCCTAACCGTTCCTCCCAGGCTTTTCCATCTGCCTCACTTCTTACCACCGTAGGTAGCCTCAGCTTAAGTAAATTTGCCTTTACCTGTTTTGACAAACATCACTGGAGAGGTTGCTTCAGCTGTAGGAAGAAGGTTCTGAGGAAGGCAAAAGAAAGACAAACTTCTGAGCCAACCCCTCAGGTGGCCACAGGTCAAACCCACCAGTTCTCTCGAAGGAGGTCCATCCTGGTCACTGTGGCACCAGCAAGCCACATCAGGAACTTGGACCATGCTATTACCGCCACGGCTGCTGCCAAGCTAGTGGATATGAATGGCACCCAGGCAGGTTAAAATGCCTCAACGCAATCTTACAGAAATGTCTTCATTCAGCAGTCTCTTAGTTAAGTTTGTATTAAAGAGTACAGAATTTGGCTAAAGCTGATTTGACAGAGCTTTCAACTTAACATGGTTCTTTCTTGGTGAAAAGTAAATTACCTTCTAATGCAATATTGCATGCAAACCAGGACCTGGAGATTCACATTCAATTCTCATCTTTAACTTGGCCCCTTGTAGCAATCGACCACCCAGTACTGATGATCCTACTTCTTCGTTAGCTCTTAAATATATCCCTTTCTCTCCATTCTGTTGCTGGTATCCTACCTGGAGACCTCATCCTTGATCATTCAGTATATTACAAAAGTCTGCTCTTTGGCTTTCCTGACCCAGAAGTAGCTCACTCCATATTATTCTCCCTACTGCTGTTAAGAGTGACCCCTCCCCACATGCAAATATTATCAAGCACTTCTTTGCTTAGACTCCTTCCGTGACACCCCATTTTCTTCAGCATAGTACCGAGTCCCTTAGTAAGGCCCACGAGCCTCCTGCAATCTAATCTCTTGTGACTTTGCTAATTTTACATCCCCACACCTATTCTTCAGTGCAGACTCACAGACACACCATATCTTCACACATGCTGTTACTTGCACTTGGAACTCTCTACCTCTCTTTCCTCAAATGCTTATTTACATATCCCCGTTTCCCTACACTTCCCAACTACAGGTACATCTTTCTGCCACTCGAGTTAACTCTGTCAGAGCACCTGGCACACTATCTTACAACCACCTGCTTACACCTTTGCCTTCCTAAACACTATGAATTTTCGGAGGGCAGAAACTGGGTTTCTCATTCCTGTATCCTTAGCTATAAAGAACCCAGTAAATGTCTTTGGAATAAAAGAAGACTACTTTTCTGATTTACGAGTACTCTTATGAACTCCTAATAGAGGCAGACTCGGATAAAGTATGAGGTAACGAATTCAGCTAAAGACTCAGAAAGTTACATGTTGGGACTTTTCCAGATCAGCACCTCCAAATCCCCATTCAAAAGCCATATGCAGACTATTTTTGCTTTCACAGTAAACTGATGAGTGCATGTATCTTCTTCTACCAGTGAAGAAAATTCTATAAATCTTGGTTTTTTTTCTTAATTTTTTTCAGCTTTTTTTTGGGAAGCTCAAAAATTGTAATGCCTTACTGTACTGTGACCATATTAGTTCCAGAGTCTAGCGCATTTGTTTCTTCCTATCTAAGTTTTTGCTTTTATTAAATTCTTATCAATAATAGAATTTGTTTGAGGAACCTTGTCACCTGTTGCTTTGTAATTTTTATATAAACCTTCTAGAAAAAGAATATATATGTAATAAAACACGTTAAATGTTATTTTCTTGTTAGCATAGAAGCAAATAGATGGTTATGGTGGTAACACAGAAGAGCAGAGCTGGAGCTGCTGAGACAAATTTGTCTGTAGCCACCTAAAGCCACTGTTGATTAGGAACTCTCAACTGAAAGTCAGAAATTAGGCAGATTTTATTCATCAGGGAGTGTAGAAAATTTTTTCTGGTACAGAGAAATATTTTGAGGACCTTCAACTCTTTGTCTCCTACAGATAAGACTGAGCAGCAAGCTAATCATTCCCAATATTCAATTAGACAGTCAGAGCCCGGATGAATTTCCCCATCTGGCATATTCCTTCCAACAAAGAGGTGGCATATACCACCCTGAGTGTGGGTTTTCCTGGTTCATCTCCCCTTCCCCCAAATTTAATTTGTCACCGGGCCTCTGGGTTTCCCACCAGAGCCCTCCTCTTCCCAGTCTTCCCTTCAGACCTTGTTTCAGGCTTTTTCATCTCCCAAGTTTCCCCCCTTCTGTTTCTACCTCTAGTCCAGTTGCTACACAGCTGGATTACTCTTCTGCTCCAAACCTGTCATACAGGCTTCCCACAGTTCACGGTTTAGGTCGGAACACACAGGCAAGATTCCTGCGTCCTCTCCGGGGTCACAGCTAGTGGTACGTCACACATGCTTTACTCTGGGCGTCCTGAGGGACTGTTTCCTCATGTTGCTATGGTTGCCCATGCTGTTCTGTTCTGTGTAGTCACCTTCTGCCCCCCGCCCCTTCATCATCTGTCCAACTCCTGCTCATCCTTCAAGACACAGTTTAGTTTCTCTTGATCAGCCAAACACCTTTCTTTCTGCTTTCAAAGCACCTTCTACTTGTCATAACCCTCACTGCTGTCTGTCTCTCTCTAAGATCAGGGAGTATTTACCACTGTGCTCCCAGGACATACCTCTGCCCAGCTGGAGGAGGCCTCAGGAAATGCTTGCTGAAGGGGCTACAATCAGCACATCGAGGCAGACATGTGTAGGGAAATGGGCGTCCGAGATGGGCCTCACTCATCACATTTACACAAAAGTGAGGTGTGGATCTTGCCAACTCCCATCACTCTATCATTTCTAGGAGTTTTTCTAATTCTTGTAAAATTGCCAAATCTTCTCCACTCTTTCCCTTGACTTTTCCTTGGTCTAATTTAAAAAAAATCTTTTATCGATTTGGATTTACATTTATTTTCAAACTGAAAGCCAATTGTTCTAAGTGTCATTTATTAAAAATTCTTTCCTTCTTTATTCAAGATCTATGTTCAGCTTTTATTAAATTCTTATCAATAATAGAATTTGTTTGAGGAACTTTGTCATCTGTTGCACTGGTCTATTATCACACTAGTTTAGTTACTGTCATTTTATTACCATACCTGGCTATTTGTAATATAACTTAACTGCTGATATTAAAGCTATAGAGGAATATTTTAAGCATACCGATAAGAAAAAGCCCAACTAAAGTAATAACAGAAATAACTGTAATTATCATTTCGATGCAAATAGGGTAGCTTTCACACCTGACTTCCATTTAATTATCTTGCCAGATTAACTGACATTCTCTGTCTGTACGATGTACCGGCTGATAGCCATAGAATGCCGACTGCCCCTGGAGAGAGGCCTCTCATCAGGGGCCCATGCGCTGTTCTTAGCTCAGTGAATTGTGCTTGCTAAGAGTCAGAGATGCTGATTCCAACAGGTTATGCCAGGTGTGGTGGCTATTCTAATAATACTTTAAATATCATTAAACAAAACCTATGAATATGAAAAAATCATTATTATAAAACCAATTGTTTGAAAAATTGAATGCATTGGAAAAATTCAATTGAAGCAAAATGCTAAAAATGCTACTTTTGAATTATGTATAAACATTGGAAAGATTGCGAAAATCTCAAAGTCTATAGTCAACGGACTTCATAAGCATCTCTAAATTCTTGACCCATTTAAGAAATAAGTATTTCATATATTCCATTATTGGTGTTAATACAAAATAGACGGAAGACAGCTTCAGATGAGTCATAAACAAGAACCAAGATACCTATGTCAAAAACTGGCCAGTGAACATTTAGATCTCGTAGCTTCAAAAAGAAATTTATTTTTAACGATTCTTTCCTTAACGAAAATTTTCAATTATCAATTACCAGTGTCTACAGAACTGATGAAGAGAACATCTACTCTACCTTTAAAATGTATAGAATGTTTGTTTTACATAAGATTGTGCTATAAATATTACCTTAGCCCTGCTCTTTTCACCGACTAAATTATATTGTTCCAATTCACTATTATTTACACCTTTGTTAACGTCTGCCCAGTCCTTCCTATTGAACTTCTCTTTGGGCTTCCTTTTGTTTAAGCTTTAAACCTATGTACCTTTCCTGAATTCCTCTTTGCCAAGACTGAAAAAAAGCTTGGAGTTTGGTCTTATGCCCAACCTAGGATTTCTTAATAGGTCATCTCCTTTTCTCAATTCTCATCTGCCTCTTTTTTTTTTTTTTAATAATTTTTTTGTGTTAAAATTATTTTATTTCATTCTAAGCTGCAAAAATCCTTTCTACAAGATGGAGGGAGGAGACCAGCCTCAAATCCCTAAATCTCATCTCCCAGCGTGAGGTCACAGGGTGCAGTGTGCCAGGGTGGCCGAAAGCTTGTTTGCCTTGAAGGCAATTATTTCTCTAGTCTGACAGACCAGCCAGGAAGCTTCTATTACCTAGAGAACCTTAAGATTTCTTTGGACGTTTTCGGTAAATCCATGAAGTGGTCTAATACCTCGCTCTACTTTTTGGTGGAAACCTGAATTTAACTTAGGTAAATCTCCTGAAGTTATTTTTCTCAGAATTTGGACAAGAAATGAGGCATAGTATCAAATGAAAGGCACAGAGTATTTCTCACTTTCACTATTACTTGGCACAAGTAAAAATTAATGGAGAGTTACCATTCCATGGTTTATCTCCATAGCATCTGATCAAAGATAGGAGCCACAGAGCTTGATACAACAATGGCTTCTTTCTGAACTGTTCAACATCTGTAAGAGCTTAGTTATCTGGAGCAGCTCAAATTTTAATCATACTTACATATTAAGCTTAGATACACAAATATAATCATGGACCTCATAACAATGGGTCATATATAAAAGGTGGTCCCAGAAGATTGTTATCATCTACCCACGTGGCAGGCACTTTAGTTTGTAGAAATACAATCTATAATGTTTGCACGATGATACGGTCTAATGACACATTTTCAAAACACATTACCATTGTTAAGTGACATATGACTGGACTGTGTCTCTTGAAAGAAACCTCTGGATTTTTATTTTCTCAAATTTACAATTAAACACAGAGTGTTCTTTTCATAGCCACACAGGTACTCCTCAGGCAATACGAGGTTTTCATGGGCCTTTTAATTGCTAGGTGGACTGTACAAGAGAAATAATACAATTTTTATCAGCGCCACCCCCCAAAAAGAATAGACAGTCCAGACTGGTTAGTATCTTGAGCATTTCAAACACTCCAGTATCTGAACATTCTATAAAAACTCCTTTTGGCAGGATGGTACAATCAGGGGTATTATCTGGAAATTACTAGCATTAGCTAATGAAAGACAATCTATTGATCAGCCTCTTAGGAAAAATCCAAAATTACAAGAGACAGAGAGAGAGAGAGGGAGAGAGAGGGAAAGAGAAGAGAGGGAGGAGGAGGAGGGGAGACAGAATGAACTGGTATTGGAACAGGTCTTCCTCTTTGGAAGAACATCTCTGAGCACTTAAATGATTTGTTTTAAACAAGCTTGACTTTTCCAAACTCTAAGGGGGAAGAGTTATTGCCTAAATGATGGCACACCACAGTCACACACATGCCCACTAACTCAGTACAGATCAAGGCTTCCGTTCATGTGCTGGGCCCTGAGTGTCTCCCATGGTAAACCTTACCTAAAGAGGCTCTTCTACTCTACATCCTGACAGAATTCATTTGAAACCTTAGCATTCATGTGGCTACCCAGACTCTAGCTATATACTCTGGCTGGGAAGTAGATGAACTTTGTACTTCAGAAATTGGTTTTACTACACTTATATTTCAAACTGCAAGCACCCTGCAATAGAGTGAAATGGCAGTGAAGACTAGCTGGGAAATTCTTAGGTTCCCTTGCAGCACACTGACCTAAGTTGAAACAATGATTACTTTCTATTAATCACCACCGTGGGCAGGGGTAAGTGTTATGACACAGTAGACAATGACATTCTTTCCTATAAAATTTTATTTATTACATAAAAAATTCTATACATTTGTTAGACTAAAATACAGTTTTCATTATAATTCTGGCAACTGAGTCAGTACACAGAGAAAACTTAGCATTAGATCAGCACTTTTTTTCTAGTCCATATTTCTGCACAAGAAAAACATTTCAAAGCTCCAGTTCATATAAGCTCATTGTACTCTGAAGCCAGATGGAATGCCATCCAATTCAGAGCTCTTGGAAGTTAATTTCCCAGCAAGATTTGATAACTCCAGAAAGTTAATTGCTTAATATACATATTTTTAAAGTCCTCTGGGAGCATAATGCTCCATCTGTAAAGTCTGCACTGTGTCAGTAAGGACAGTCACAAATACCAGGGCTACAACTGTATCCGTGGGGCATGTTCAAGCACCTACATGTTTGTTTCCCCACATGAATACAGTGTAGTGACACTGTAATAAGAAAAACCCCAAAACAAAGCTAAGGTAAATGATTCTAAATTATGGAATTCATGGAAGGCTTGTGATTTTCCAGTTTGGAATGGACAAAGACAGGACACGACAAAAATTTAACACTCTGAAATAGGATGCGAATGGAAAAAAAGACAAAAATGCATCAAATACGTGGTACCACAATGTACTTCGCATGCCGGGTTAGACAGCAGTGAGAAACTGAGGCTCATGGCTGCACCATTTTCTGTTCATATCACCCTGTCCAACAGGCGGGGCTGGACATTGGATGTGAAAACTTGGTGCCTGAGAGATCAAGAGCAGGTCCCTATTATATCGACTGGTCTTTACAACTCGATCACCTTATTCTAGGAGTTATATCCTCAAATCAGGTTTAGAAAGGCTGTGCCAGCCCTTGGTAAGAGCTGGGCCTTGGGTCTTCAGAAGATAGGGCTTTTGTCTTTGGTTGTTTTCTCAGAGCCCCGCCCCCATCATTTTGTTACACATCTTTCACATTTTCATCCTTGACTTTTTGCTTCTTAGTTGTAAAGTTTTTCCCCAGCTATTATCAAATCAGCTAACAACCCACTTGAATTTACTTTATTAGGTGCAAGATCTATTAGAAGTATATTTAGTGGTCATGCCTATTCTGAGATAGCAACATTGAAACTTCTTTTCATTATGGCATTCCCACACCCTTACAGGGAAGGGCAGAAATCAGGAAATCACACAATCAGTTAACACTAGAGCAACTGAGTAGAAAGAAGGTAAATTTCCCCATGCGATCGTCTCTGAAAAACCACAACTAGTAAAAACAAGAGAAGCCAAAATAAAGTTCTGAGCACAGACGACTGGAAGGCAAATGATGGTGGAAATTTTACTCAAGAGTCCCTGTCTCAAATCACCAGTCTTCAAAGCTATTCTATTATTGTCACCTTCCTTGACACATTTCTAACACATCCTATGTAAAGGAAGCACGGTAAAATGAAGAGCCTTCTCACATGTCTAGTGGCAGGTAGAATGGTCCGTGGGACCTGTTCTCTCTGCCCTTTATTCCCCAAGTCTTTTCAGTTCTTACTTTGACTCACATGGAGTGGATTAACATAAATTCCTCAAGCAACAACTTAGATATTTCCGGCTGGAAGGTTATAATATGCATAAACAAAGATCAGAATATTCTCTTTAAGTCATTTCTGTGATAAAACCCCTAAGGATCTATCAAAGTTAGACTGGACTTTGGCCCTTTGCTGCCCGATATGGAAGTTTCCAGCAGTGGACTATTTATTACTATGCGTAGTTTAATAGTTTTGATAGGAGTCGGGGTAGGGTAGAGAGCTGAATTTTCACTTTTCTTAACCAGACAGTTGGGAAATTTTCAGTGCTTTCTTCAGTCTAAAAATGTAGGTAGTGGTTTGATGTCTGACTATATAAACTGTGATCCACTGGAATAAAACCTTAAATAATTTCAAACTCCTTTGGGGTTTCTGTCTGCTTTCTCAAGGACCTAGTTTTCAAGTCTAGAAAACTTTCCCAGAGAACCACCATGTAGATGTAGCACCATTACTCAAGAGTAGGTCGCAGATGTGAAGATCTCCATGTGCTTCCCCAAAGAAGGAAGAGGGTGGACATGGGGAATGGAGGTGCAGTTCCACTGGCGCAGTGGTCCAAGGCTGCTCTAGAGAGTGGAAAACACTCAAAACAGGACACATCTCTCTGATTTATTGGGGGGGGGAGACGGACACTCTTTGAATTTCTGTCATCAGTACCTGCTCCTGCAATTTTTCATTGTTTTTGGTCAAGTATGTATGTTTGCCAAGCTATCATCTTCATTTGTTTTCGGTCATGTTGACAGACATATTTTAAGACAGCAAAATATTGATAGCACTATGCAACATGTCATTTGAGCTACAATAAAAATAATCATGTCTTAGTTGATTGATAATTACAAATTCTCTATTTCTTGGATTTTTTTCTTGTGTACATTGCTAATAATTTGGTAAACACCGTATCTTCTCACACCTCCAAGGTAAGAAATCTTACTGTTACGAAGATTCAATATCTGGTTATTTATTCTGTTCAGTATAGTTTCTATTTCCAAACCAGGTACTAAATTAAGGAAAAATCTTTAAGTTATAAAAATGATACCAGGTCAAAGGTGCTAAGTTTCATCTTAAAAGGATCTTTAGGGAGGCCTAATCACTTCTATGAACATTTGATGTGTTCACAGATGTGCGATATGCATTTTGGAGAAAGACAGTCCCTAGCTTTTGTTAGTTCAAAGGGACCCATGATCCCTTAGATGAATTCAGATCTTAGCAAATAAAACTGAAAAATTCCTGGAATATTTGGAAATTAATGTTTTCATGTTCAATCAGATCTTGACTAGACCATGAGTAAAAAGTTTTATTATTCAGGCTCCCTGGTCTGCAGAAAGTCATTTCAGTTGTAAAGTTAAGTATCAAAACTTAAGAATAGCTTAATATTTGGGTCCCTAACAATTTCATATCATCTAAACAAACTTACTAATGAGTTCCCTTAGAATACATCTAATTTAAATCCTGTCTATGCGACTTACAAAGGCGGGGATTGTTCATGCAAAATTAAAACTGAATTATGATTTAGTTTTACACATATAAAAACCAAGATGAGGAGAAGAAAGGGCATTATAATATTTCTATGGAAAAAAAGGTTTTCCACAGACATTCACAAGTTTAAAAACTGCATTTAAGTTTTCTGTAAGAAAGATAATGTCAAAGATCTAAATCTTGGTTTAAAATTGGCTTCTTAAATGAAAAGATGAAATACAAGAATTTGGCTCAAATTTATGAAATTCAAAAAGTATGTTATTTTAAATTTGTAAGTATATATCACTTGTTCAGTTTTTACTTTGTAAGTGTGCTAGCTTTACATTTTCTCTTGAGACACTCAAGGGTCCTGCTTTTTAAAAATTTGGGCTATGTGCCACTAAGCAGAAGTGAGTTAATTCCAAAAACAGCCACTGTATATGAACAGAGTCTATGTTTCCAAAGGACTAACATATAGTGCTTAGTACACAGTGCTATATGAATGCATATTTAAAGGAAAAGGCGTTCTACGCTGTGAATGTAGAATACACCAGTTTCTGCTTTATGCATTTACTTATAAAGCCACAATCCTCCAGTACATATTCACAGACCACAACTTAACCCTAGGCAAGCACTTCTGTCAGATGGATGTATGAAAAGAATACAGAAACTGTGTCAGGTGCACTGATAAGTCTCGAGATGCCAAGGATTTACCCCCCACAACAGCGGTAGAAAAGCAGTAGAGAACTTAACATACCAAAAGGTGAAAGTTTAAAGACCCCTTTGAAGGAAACTTCTCAGAGACTATTTTAAGGCTATTAGAAACCCCAATTCAAATGAGAATACTGATCAACAGTGAAATAATAAAATAAAATGCTCAAGTCATCATAGCAGACAGCTCTGGTTTTGCAAATGATCTCATAATGCTACTTTGCATGTCGGGGGACATCTTGAAACAGCCTTTAGTAGCTAGTGATTGTGGTGGAGGAAGTACCTAAAGCCTCAGAAGCACCCCGTGCGCCCCTGCAAATATCTGGTGCACGCAATTTCTGTTTTGAAGAAGAGGGAGGAAGAAGTATTACTCTTCCAGGATCAGAATAAAGGGTCAGCCCCTTACCATGGCCTACTGAGGAGGAACCCTGAAACTCCTCTGAGAAGGAAGGGAAGAGAGCTCTCGGCGAATACCAAGGCCAATGGTATTGGGAAGAGTTTACAATCAGCAGCTTAATGCCCTTCACTGAAGAAAAGGAATAGGAGTGGGACAGCATATTTATAATGGAAAAACTTATTTCCAGCATAATTTTTAAATAGATTCAGTAAGTGCTTCCATTATGGAAAATATTTGGGGACCAACATACAGTTTAAGCCACTTAAATTGCACTGATTTAGGACTTAATTATCCTGTAGAATACGATAAAAACTTTAATCCTAAATATTAACCATTACCTTAAATGGTTTAAAGGAACAAACTGCTTTGAGCTCTGCTCATCCATGCAAGGATTACACAATCTCAGTGTTCTTGCTAAATTGCTAATGTTTTATTATTATTGTACTTTAATCCTTTCTCTGAAGACAGATCTCTTGGATTTACACTGGAGTTTAAACTTTTCCCTTTCTATCATATTACAGCATAGTTTATTTTTGAAGCAGGAACCAGGTCTAAGTTATGCACCAACGCCCTAACTATCTGATGGCAGAAAACATGATACTCTGGACCCCACTACCATTTACAATAGGGGACTCTAACAATAACTCTAGAGATAGGACTCCTAAATGCAGTTTTGAAGAACTATCACAGAAAAAGACAAAAACCACAACACAGAATAAATGGCTTATAAAATTATTCAGGTAACCGAATTCACAGATAAGCTTTGTTCTTCATCTAGTCTTCTCACTTGGGCAGAAGATGGAAGCAGTGAGCAAGTAGCAGTAAGGCAGCCCATAGTTAGCTGACAAATGATTTGCAATGAATGAAAGAGGCAGCAGGAATATCTGAACATAACCTCAAAGCATTGGAACTCTGCTAAAAAGCCTCTATGATACTTTATCAAATTAATCAAGGAATGAAGATCATGTGAGAGTGATATTCCATATATCAAATATCTCTCTGTGTGTGCCTGTGTAACATACATGCATATTTGCATATATCTATATGGCACACAAATTTACTTACGGAAAACAGCCTGGAAATTAATTTGAAACTCAAATGACATGGTTACACATAGATCATAATTTCTAAACACAATGTTAGTAAAACAAAATTTATTTGTAAAACAGGACCTGTTATATAAAATGGCACACAATCAAGTTATACAAAAATACAAAATTTCTTTCTGATTACAGTTCTAGTTGCAAATGATAATTAGAAAGCATTTCTGGTGGCTTCCAAATAGCTGAGATTGCGAGCACATGGTGCATCAAGAATCCATGATGTGGATGTCCAAGTGAGTAGAACCTAATTTCCAAGTTCAAGATTCCCATCAGGTCACTTTGGAGGAACACCTCCTAAAATAGCTAGCTCCTGGAATGTCTTCTGTTTGGACACCCATCTTCCAGACTTTTGCCAATTCTAAATTTAGTTCCCAATGTTTCAAAAGTCCAAAATCTGTGTGGCTATGGAACAGATGGTATTCTGAATTTTCTTACATGATTTGCTCTCTCACCTAGTTGGATAATTGTTAGTTACATAATTATATTTATGTCATTTCAAATAATATAAAACAGTAAGTACAGTGATGCTGGCGACACTAGATGTTAGATGTTAACTTCTGGAGAGTTATTATTTCAAAATAACTATGCCCACAATGTTGGTTTCCAGATCTTGCTAAGATGTGAACTCTTAATTGTATGCATGTGTGTGTGTGTGTGTGTGTGTGTGTGTGTGTGTGTGAATCCAGACTCTTATTGCAAATATTCTGGAAAATCAGAAATGTTACATGAGCTTTGAAAAGAAACCAAGGCATTTAGCAAATTTTAGCTTAGCTGAAGAACACCAATACTTAAAAAAAAATACAATTTACCTTTTGCAGCAATTTAAAGGTCCAACCCTTTGAAAGGAAGCATATTAGGAAACAGCTGCTCATTAAGCCCTAGTGACATTAATTGTATGCATTCCCATAATACCAGTCTAATTCACTCTCCAATTCTGGTGGGAGGCAATGCTTTCTTTCAAAAGATTCTCCTTCCATGGAATGATAAAATGCTGAGGCTTTTTTTTTCTTTTTTCTCTTTTTGTACAGAGCCTGTATTTAGTGCAATAAGTTTAAAAAATTTGCTCTGAAATATTTACTTTACATTAACAAAAATAGCTTTTTTTTAAAAAAATTGTAACAAAAAGGAGTTATCGCATAAACAGATCATGAATTATTCTTAGCAAATTACACTTTTTTTCTTAAAGCATTCACCATTACAATAAGCAGAACAATGGAATATTAGCCATTCATATCTGGTAAGCTTTAGGAATAAAAAAATAAAAACAAAAAACCTCAAACCCACCCCCAAACATAAAGAACATTCACACTTGAGGATCAAAATATCAACCAATTCTTCAGTTAAACATTGTAGAACACTGGATAGTCAATGAATTGCCAAAGAGAGGAGCACCTGCTAGTGTGTTTTCAGATTTTATAGCAAGCATTTGAATACAATGGCTATTTAACCCTAAGCCACTGATGTTCTTCTGAAGCAGAAGCCCAAGCACTGGAATTTTCAATGCTCTATGCTCCACATTTTTGTCCCTTTTTAATTCCTCCTAACATTAGTTAATCTACAAATCAATACACAGAAACTTAAAGGCTAAACTTGCTGGGTGCCCCAGCTTCCATTCAAATCAGGCACACAAATGTGTGGAGGATGCTACTAAAGTCAAAAAAGAAAGAAAGACAAATGTAAGAAAAAAGTTTGCATAAGAAAGATTATCTACCCTTTTCTTTTTTTCCAACTTTCTTTTATAGAAGCATTAGGGTAAACTACAAATACCTGAGGAGTTCGTTACTTCTTAATGTTGGCTAACAAATGTATGAGCTACTGTGAAAATTCCCATGATGGGCCCACTTGCATGTTTCTAAAAGTAAAATGACATGGCTTTTGATTGGGGGAAACTGATCGGAGTAACTCCTTATTTGTCTGAAAGCACATGCCTAGTCTTGATTGCACTAGGACTTAGGCATCAGTAAAATAAGATCTTGATTTTATACACACATCAGGGAAATTATCCCTGAATAAACTTTAGACAAGAATTTGGTACAACAATTTTACCTAATTTAAGTAACTAAAGTTAAAATCTCCTCTAAGTTATTAAAAATGTTAATCAGATATGAATCTAACATTTCCATTAAGACAATTACAATTGAAAACATTAAATGACGGAAGTTGCCTTGTAAAAGCCACCCGTATGAAAGGAGTACATGTTTGACAAAAATAAGCATAAAAAAGGTATTAAATCCCTGTTCCTTTTTTTCTGATTTTGGCTGATTATGTGTGTGTGTGTATATACATATACATATATATATATATATATACACACATACATATACATATATACACACACCCACACACACAAATACATAGTTATGTGTATATATTGTTTTGGAATGTCAATGGGTTCCATAACCGTCGGCTGGGTTCAAGCAGAACTTGCTCCCGAAGCCTAGAAAACAAAGTCATACAGAGTATAATCTTAGACAATTAGCATTAAAAGGAGATCATGAATGATGATGCAAATATATACATGGTCACAAACATCAACAGAGGAAAATGGATTGGGACCCCTTCTTCTCTGAGCCTGTATTACTGAGGCCAAAATTTCTGTGCATACAGAAAGTCACATTTCCTTCAAGATCATCACTGAGACATACAGTCTACTGCTGTAACCCACGCCCCACAAACCCTAAGTCCTCCCGTTCTTTTCCCTTGTAAGTCCTTCCCTGTACGACAGAAAGCAGGCAGCCCAATTTCCCTAAACTTCATCACAGCATTTGGTAAATTTTCCTCAAATCACTTTCAAAGAGCTAAAGAAAGACCTCATCAATCTTCTAAGTTTCCTTTACTTGTAAGATTCTCTTAAGAAAAAGTCCAAAAAGAAAACTTGAAGCTCTCCTATTAGTTCAATGAACCCCTATCAAAAGAAAAACTTCAAAACTCGTTTTCCTGAGCATTATTTTATAGGCTAAAAAGAAACCCTAAATTAAAATACCCCATTAAAGAAGACGACAGATGGCAGCAGTGTTTCTAGACGTATTGTAGAAAGGTGTGCTGTTCTGTTACAGAACTTCCACCTTAGAGAATAATATAAGCAAATACAAATAAGCAATTCTAAAGTTTACTAATCCCCACACTTCAGGGGACATTGCTCAGATAATTCTTTCTGACACAAGAGGATAGTGATAGTAGGGTCAACACTGATGATGCATACTGTGAGAGGGAGAGAAAGGTAAGATACTACGCATTTAAAAAATAAAGCGATTGTGTAAGCAACACGTCACACCTCTCTTTTGGGGAGTTTTTTAACCACTTAAAATATTTTTAGGGACCAAATGCTGCAGTGTCCAAAGCACCAGAAGTATTATATACATAAAAGATGTATTTTGGGATATAGCAAAGAACTTTTGCCATTCATCGGTAAGCAATGAACTGGTGAACATAAAATGGAAGCAGAAACTGAATGAAGAATTTAAATGCATTGTTTGTGGTAAGGGACACCAGATTAAACTTGAAAATACTATTAGAACAACTTTCTAAAATGTTTGGCTTCTGGCAGACTGCCCTATAACCAGGATAATTTTCTATGATTATAAATGTTTATATAAATTAAGGGTGTAGGTAAGGAAAGAATACAGTACGTGGTCTCTGGTCTACCACAACTTGCCTACCATTTACTAAAGAATAATACTGAAACACATGCCAGCATGGCTAAATTAGCAAGTTTTCAACTTCTCCTTTCTTTCAATGTTTATTACTGAGGAATGATTCAATGGGTGTTTCAATTGCCGGAAAGATAGAAAAGGAGGGAAAAGGAAGTTTATATTTTAAGATTTTATGTTTTTAGGTTTATATTTTAAGATTTTATGTCCTCTTAAGTACTAGGTTTGGGATCTTTATTTCCTTAACAACGAGGACAGCCGAGCATTGGAAGAAAGCAAGCCTTCCTGGTTTCTC
Source organism: Hystrix cristata (assembly GCA_004026905.1). Taxonomy (NCBI): domain Eukaryota; kingdom Metazoa; phylum Chordata; class Mammalia; order Rodentia; family Hystricidae; genus Hystrix; species Hystrix cristata. The sequence continues at coordinate 58,414 of PVJO010005373.1, read as the reverse complement.
TGAGGCCCACAAGGCTGGCAGCACTGTCACTGGAGTCTTAATTAGATTAATACGTGCAAGACATCTGTTATGCTGCAACGAAAATATCTAGAGCAAAACAACTCAAGATTCTCTTACACTGATCAAGTTAGTTTTTTCAAATGAAAGTAGAATGAATTAACATTAATAAATGAATACTATATAAATAGTTGACCAGAAAAAATTTTCCTTTTCACAAGTAAGCCAGGAATAGACCAAGTGGTCTTACTGGGAGGGAATGTGGGTGCTGATGGAAAGCGCCTTGTGATTGCTACAGAAAAATAGTGTAAGAAACAAAGTACAATCTAGGCAACAGAAGAAAAGTCACCAAAGGGGAAAGGACAGCAATGTAAACAGAATAGTATTTTAAAAATAAAGGAGGAATATGAACTTTAGCAAGTTGAAAGGAATTGCTATTATCACCTTGCAAAATGATAAAAATCAAACTGTCAGTTCAAGTATACACCCAAATGTTCAGTCAGAAGAAAATTAAACACTGACAGATCAAAAAATAAAATGGGAAACAGCAGTTTCACCATGGAGACAAAACTCCTAGTTCCTGAGCTGGTGAAGATGCTGTTCCTTTCAGCTTACTTTTACAGAAGGTGGTCTCAGCTGTGACAAGAATTCTGCCATCCAAGTGATGGGTAAGCACACAAACAGAAAGAGCAGCATGTCCTGAGTGATACAGATAACAAAAGCTTCTCCAGAACAAGTGTAGTCGGTGAAAACAGAGAGAGAGAAGAAGTGATAGTGAAATTCTTGGAGGTTGGCTGCCTCCTCATCTCTACCTACCATCGGCTTTAGCTCTCTGGCATCAGCAACGCCTCCCTTACCAGCTTCTTTCATTGCTTTCCTACTGTTTTCCACAAATTCCTGCAAAATATGAACCATATAGTATAAATTCTTGGGCCTTTTCAGATTCAGCTGGCAGATGAATTCTAAGGAACATTCACTCATTTATTCATTCAGACATACTGGGGATTAACTCAGGGCCTTTACACTGAGCTACATTCCAAGCCCTTTTTATTTTATTTCATTCTTTAAACTTGTAAATTGCTGAACTACCCCGGCTGGTAACTTCAAAGAATTTGAAGTCTTTCTGCCTCATCTCCCCAAAGTGCTGGCATTATACATATGAACCACCAGGTTCTGCTTATATTTACTTTTGACTCAATCTCTGCAAATGGATGACTTGAAAATACAGTGGTAAATAATATTTACTATCGTATACAAGAACTGCTAAATTCGTGGGATGGATTGCAATTCTCTGACGTAAAATCTTTTTTCCACCCATTAGCTGTGACAGTGTCACCAAGGCTCCAAGAGATAATACTAATTTTGTCCAGAAGAAAAAATACCTAATGCTTTTAAGAGACTATTTCCCCATACTTAGAATATTTTTTTATTTTTCCATATCAAACTTAAATACAACAAGGACATTTTGTTTCACAACTCTATTTCAAAGACCTGGAAGGTAAAAGCATTAATAACTGCTAAGCATGAAATAGTTTTTGTTTTTTTTAAACCAAACCATAAATAAACTATTTTTAAAATGTCTAGTCTTGTGAAAGAAAAGGCAGACAGGAGTGTCAATGGGAACCTGTGGTCAGAAGGACTTAAACTGGGAATATGCCCCAAAGGAAACATTTCTACTCTTTCAAAGATTATGAGGCACTTGATTAAATATCCTCATTATTCTTAAGGACAAAACTAAAGGTAGAAAAACTATGGTTTACTCTGCTTTTGATGGATGGCTTAAAAAACAAAAACAAACCCTTCTTCCAAATTTTTTAATCATGACAGACGAAACAGATTAAATATCACTATGAAAATAACCAGATAGTATTAATTCAGATTTACAAATATGTCTAAAATGTAGTTCATGATGCTCTCAGCTTTTGAAAGAGATATTCAGTACCAAAGGGGTCTGCTAGATCATTTGAAATTTTTACTATTAAAAAAAACTCATTTATTAATACAGGTTTTAGATTTAACTGAAAAAATTGCATTTCTAGAAAACGAGGTATTACTCAATGTATAATATTTAGTCTTCAATATTATCTATTCCCAAGATAATATTCCCACTGTTTAGTAACAAAATATCATTACTAAGAAGCACTTCTAATTTGGTATCATTTAACTTTGATGCAAACAGTACTTAAACAATTTTAATATAGCTTTAAAACTGTTTACAAATTTTAACTAAAGTTCTAATCTAGAGGAGCTACAAAGGCCATACACTTGAATAACAGCTGTGTAAAGGGATTTAACTCAGTGGTACAGCACTTGCTTAGTAAGCTCAAGGCCCTGAGTTGAACCCTGAACACCCTCCCAAAAAAAAAATCTGTGTAAAGATTCCGATCTTGACTAATATAAAACAATCTACCAGGCATGAGTCACTTATCTATACTCACTAAGAAATGCCTTCAATCTGGCGTGGCACATTTAGGATGAATTTTAGAGTTGACAGCAACAGCATTTGGAAAGGTGGTCGACAGAAAAACAGGTAGGCACTAGGATCTCGGAAGAAGATCTTTGTCCTTATGCGTCATTTCAGGAAAAGGCGCTTAAACACCAGTGGTTTAGTGCTCTAATTCAAGGGCTAGAAAGTACTTTGAAAAGGTCACTCAAGCTGTGCCTACGGTGCTGTGTGCCTGCAAACCCAGCACACTGGGAGGCAGGAGGACTGCAAGTTTGCATCCTATCTGGACAACTTAGCACGACTCTGTCTCAAAATGAAAAGTAAAAAGGGTTGGGGATATAGCTCAGTGCAAAGCCCCTGGGTTCCATTCCCAGTACCACACACACACAAAAGTGGATTTTAAAAAGTACATAATGTGTGTAGCTGCAGAGAGAAGGTCAGCAGGGTGGAATAGTGTCTATTTGGGACAATTAATGTGCTTTGCCTAAGTGGATCTGAAATGGTCCACATGCCAAGAGGACCTTCTCCGATTTCCCTAAGATTAATTCATTCAGGAATGAGTGCTACTGGTTTAATTTTGAATTATTGTTGCATGTGATAAGAAATTAAATATAGAGAAAGCTTTACAAAATCTTTTTATTAGTATTTTTATCCCTCAGGTAGCAGAGGGCATTTGAAGTACTTACCATTAGCACTTTATCCATATAGAACTCTCTGCCAGGGCTCCCATCATTGTATTTTGTATCGATGGCAAAACACAAGAATAATACATCCACTACCATTTCGTAAATGGACAGGAAGCAATGAGCGACTAGGAAAGCAAAGAGGCAGACGATGATCAGAGGCAGCACCCATACTGTGTAGTCCTGCTGGTAGTTGAGCAGCATAATCCCAGCCAAACCTGTGCTGCAGACTATCAGCACCTAAAGAAGAGAGAACAAAGATCACGCTTAATACTCTACTATAGAAAACCGCTATTTCCTGGTCAACTGCAGACTTAAAACTCCCCTCACTATTTATAAATGATGGCTTTTTACAGTCATTACATTTCAAATTACAAAGTATAATCTACATGTACCCATGTACACAGTTATACTTTATGTCATATAATATAAACTAGAAAGTTATACTTTATGATTCTGGTTTGCATTGAAGATAATCAAGTTTTCCAAATGTTATACCACCCCTGAAAATTTCACATATTTACAATTTGTGGTAATTTTTAAGGTAAATTAACGTACATTTGAGCAAAAAAATTACATGTACTTTTAGCACTTAGAAAAAATTATTGACATTGGTATTGGTATGTATTTTTGAAGCACTCTTACATATATGAAATGGTATATAAACAAATAATTAAAAACTCTTCATTAATATTTATAGTATCATTATAAATGCTTCATAAATACTTATTCAGCTACATAACTTCATCTTATGGGAGAGTTAAAATTTATTTAACCATTCTCCTACTGTCAGAGATTTATATTATTTTCAGATTTATACATGATGTTGCAACAAACATCTCTGTTCTTAGAACTTTTCCTGTGTTTCATACATTATTTCACATAGAATATGTGGTAAATTTTAAAGAATTTCCATGATAGTTCACAGATTTAAACCCTCTGAAAGGGTTGCCAAAAAAAAATCCACGTTAAAATAGTAAAAAAGACAATGTTTATTGTTAAAAATCATCAACTGTGATGCTTCATTATCTCATATGCAACACTTTAAAATTTTGAGGGCTCTTAATTTTCAAAAATTTTTATTCATAAATGTTTGTGGTACATACTGATTACATTCATTGTAAGGAGTTAGTACATGTACATAATACATCTTAATTCTTTTTCATCCCCTTCTCCTCCCCTCTCTCTCCATCTCTTCATCACCTTCCCTTTTGCAAAAGATCTGTCTCCCAGAATTGGTTATATTTCAGTTTTTCAAAAAAATGGTTTGTGGCAAACAAATCAACTCCATTATATAGACTGGGAAACAAGCTCAGAGATTCTAGCTAGCCTGCCCAAGGTCACAGCAGAGAAAAGAACAGATTCCACTTAGGTAATGGTCTTATGATGCCAACCCCAGTGCTTTTTCCAGGTAAAAACTCAGCATACTTGTACATGGACACACAACAGTAATGGATTATACTGGCACACGATTCTCCCATCCTTTACTTAGCTTAGGAACAGGATAAAGGAAAATAAGGAATACTCTAGAATTATAGCTGCACTTTTCTTATTTAGTGGTGAGGACACGCAGACTTTTGTATCTTCTCCAATATTTATCACCATCAAAGTAACATCATTAACTATTATCTTAACTATGAGTTTGATACATTGGTTCAGCTATAAGTTGATTCCTCACCCAGATGCTTTTACAAATCTGGGTATTCACAAGCTTTGGAATGCTCCTTGCACCATTTTTGTGGTGGTACAGTACTTATGAATCATCTCTTTTAGTGGCTTTTTTCTGGGGTGATTTCCACAGATGGTGTTAATTATCTCCATTTTCTTTCACTCTTGTGGTTTCAGTTTACGCTAAGTTATTTCTTATAATGGTCTTCAAATTATATATATCTACCCTATGGCAGAGCTGGAGTTCTGTGTGCTCTCATCATACCACTAAAAATTAAACCAACAATAATTACTCCCAAATATAATGAAAGGGTGCCATGCACTTACTCAAACAGAGGATATGTTAACGGTTCTCAAACTATAGAGAAGCTAGGAATGCGGGTTGTTTGTTTCTAAAGTGAAGCCCAGCAACAAACATTTTAGAAGTATCCTAGGTAATAAAAAATTCCACAGCTTACATCTCAAGAAGTACTGGTCTAGATTAAAAAAAAAAAAATCTCTGGTGGGACACACATGCCCTAGGGCAGTGATGGCGAACATTTATAGACTGAGTGCCCAAACTGCAACTCCAAACCTACTTATTTATTGCAAAGTGCCAACACTCCTTGTTTAACAACTGAGTTCAGTTCCTGTGACTAGATTGTTAAAGGAATTGGTCCCTAAATTAGGAATTGCACACAGTATGTACAATATTCAGAACAAAGAAATGGTCAAAGGAAACTCCAATTCGCAGAAACTACTTCTGCACATTAGCGGTCATTCAATTGTAAAAACAAGAAAACAAAAAACAACATAAAAAATCACTCCATTGAAAAGATTTACTGGATTCATAATCAGAACTGTATTTCTAAGAAAGGGAAACTAGGGAATCTTCAATGTTAGAAACCCAGAAGATACTGTTTTCCTTATATTTATCTCCTTTTGGGTTTCTTAATTTTAAAATTATCTTTTACGGTTTTAAAAGTGACTTTCAGAAGTATTATTGTTACTAAAAATATATCTTTCTGAAAAACAAATAGACAACACACATCAAGAACACTAATTAATTGCAGTTCTAGGATTCTAGGATTCAAGTAAGCCGTAATGATGTGGCTAAGGATTTATACAAAATAGTTTTTCACAGCAGCTTATCTCAGATCAGTAAGAACTCGAGAGCAGCTCAATGATAAAAGTCAAACAAACCAGGTAACTGGTTAAATAATGATACAGTAAGTATATATGCATGTTTAGAAAATTTTTAGTAAAATAGGAAATGCTCTTTAACATAATACCAAGTGAAAAGAGGCCTATAGAGTTGCCTTTTCCATTAGATTTGACACCGTATTTGTGGACTAACATACAATAGTACATTACTACTAAGTACTCCAAAAATATTTGTTGAATGAATAAAAGGATGAGATAAATCTAAGAAAAAAATTGGACAGGTAACCAGGCTGCTGAAAAACTCAAAAGCCAATTTTAAAAAAATTGTATTTTATCATCTATATATTTTCATTATGAAAGGAATGCATACTCAATGTAGAGAACATTATTTTATAATGGTGATATAAGGAGAGGGGCTTGGAATCAACCAAATTTTCAATATCCAAAGGCAATCATTGCTAACATTTTGAGATACTAATTTCACTTTTTTCTTATGCACATTTTAGTTAATTTTTTGGTGGTGCTAGGGATTACGTACATGCTAGGTACATGCTCTACCACTGAGCTACATCCCTAGTCCTTAAATGCATAAATAGTATTGTGATAGTCCAGTAGTTTTACTTAGCTTTTTCATTTACTCAATTATACACATTTCTTCATCATATTATAAACTCACAGTAAGAAACACAGTTTAAGCCAGGCATGGTGGTACCTGCCTGGAACCCCAACACTTGGGAAGTTAAGGTAGGAGGACTGAGTGTGAGATAAGCCTGGGTTACATGGCAAGTTCAAGACCAGCTTGGACTACAATGTAAGACCCTGTCTCAAAAAAGAAAACAAACAAATGAATAAAAACAAAAGCTAAACCAAAACAAAAACATTATCATGGTTTAACAGGTGAATAATAGTCTGTTGGCTATTATATCCAACCATTTCTTTACTGTCAGGCATTATACTGTTTAGAGTTGGTCCTATTTAAATGGTGCTGCACTTTTTTTTGTATTTAAAACTATTTCCAGGGTAGATTATTGTTTTTTTTTTAATTTTGTTTTAATGGTACATTTTAGATGTACATAGTGATAACATTCATCACAGGGGATTTGTACCTGTACATGATATATCTTGTTGCTTCTTTTTTTCCCATTCCCCTCCCTTCACCCCCTCCTCTCTCCCTATTTACAAAAGCTTTGTTTCCATTTTTTCCTTCCATTTCTTATTTCTCTTGTCCCTCTGTTCCTTTCCTCTCCCCCTCCCTTGTTCCCTTTCCCATTTGGACATTTTCTTCCCTTTCCCAATGTAATACATTTTAGTCTTTATTTACACTTTCAGTTTCTCACATCAGAGAAACTATGTGGTATTTAAACATGTGTGTCCGATTTATTTCACTTAAGAGTATGGTCTCAAGATGTATCCATTTACCTAGGAATATCTCAAGCTTATCATTCTTTATGGCAGAGTAGTACTCTACTGTATAGAAGAACCACATTTTCTTTATCCATTCTGCTGTTGATGGGCATTTGGGCTGTTTCCAAGATTTAGCTATTACAAACTGTGCCGCTATAAACATGGGTGTGCATGTATTGCTGTGGTTTGATGCTTTTAACTCTTTGGGGAAGATACAAAGAAGGGGAATAGTTGGGTCAAGTGGAATCTCTAGTCCTAGTTCCCTGAGGAATCTCCACACTGATTTCCATAGCGGTCGCACCAGTCTACACTCCCACCAACAGCACCTCCAGCATTTGTTACTGGCTGATTTGTTGATAACAGCCATTCTTTCTGGAGTGAGGTGGAATCTCGAGGTTGTTCTAATTTGCATCTCTCGAATGACGAGTGATGCTGAACATTTTTTCGTATGTCTATCTGCTGTTTCTACTTCTTCATCTGTGAAGTGTCCATTCGTTTCTGCTGCTCCCTTTTGAGTCTTTAAATGTGGGGGTCTGATTTTTTTGAGTTCTTTATATACTTGAGATGTTAGTTCCAGGGTAGATTATTACCAGCAGAAATGAATCAGAAGGATTTAAAGGAAGGCCCAATGGCAAATTAATGGCTGCTGAGGCAATTACAGCACATAACGACTAATCTTAGAAGTCAGACAGGCTTTAGTCTGAACTCTGGCTCTGTCGTATCCTACTTCTCTAAATTTGACCAACTTAATTAGCTCTCCCAACTTTGATTCCTTCCATTCCAAAACGAAGATAACGGTAGTGGGTCAGCTTACAGGGAGGCCAGGATGGCAGTTCACCAGAGCACCGCAGTCCGGGGCTGAGGCCCCGCAAGCGCCTCAGAGTTCACCGGCACCGCCGAATATTGCCACTTAGTGTATCTTTCTCCTTTTAAAAAATTTCTGTGTATAGTCACATGCTTTTAGTCTACATTTCTACATTGCTTCGTCTCTTTCTTGGCTCTAGGGATAAGTTATATAAAAAGAAATAAGACGAACCATCTGAAGCCTTCCTGAATGACTGTTCAGCATACAAATAACAAAAATAACGCCAGATACTGTTCTCAGTCCTTAACAAATTAATTCATATGATTGTCATTATAAATTTTTTCTCTTATGTAAAAACCTAACAATAACAACTTCATTTTAATGTAAATTTAATTTAAAATTCCAAAATAACTGTACAGTTTTATTCTTTTATTCCTTTCAGATGACAGTTGCCTAAGAATCTCTCTACTTCGGACTACAGTGCTATGCTTCTCTATACCGAAGACGTTTTTCTTTTCAAAAATATTTCATCTTTTGGGCCGGGGATTTAGCTCAGTGGTTAGAGTGCTTGCCTTACAAGCACAAGACTCTGAGTTCGATCTTCTCCAGCATCAAAAAAAAACCCCCCAAAACAAAACTATTTCATATTTTAAAAATTTTAGTGTAATAGAAGTAGATATTAATAAAGAAAATGTAAAAAGCACTCTTCTCGCTTCTATGAAAAGTAAGACAAAATTTCATAAGAAAAGAATTAGAAAATTGTAATAGTTAATATACTGTGTATCATGATCTTAAAGGAGTGGCTAAAATGTTAGTGTACAAGTCATAGACAAAAAAAGACTCTCTCCGGGGTTGAGGATTTAGTTTAGTGGTAGAACGCTTGCTTAGCAAGCACAAGGCCCCGAGTTTCGATCCCCAGCACCCTCTTCCCACCACAAAAGACTCTCTCTTACCCAGAAGAAACAAAGAAATAAAACAACAAAACTTTCTTCATTTTAAAATCGTAATGGCTGGAGCAAACTCAGTGTTCATCAGTAAGAGAATATTTAACAATAGTATATGATGGAATACTGACCATCATGATAATGAGTAATAATGAGTAATTATGAAAATTACCAAAGCAATATGGAAAATGTGTATGATACATTGTGAAGTACGAAGGGCAGGACAAACAGATATGTATTTTATGACTGTTACACTACAGAAACACAAGCCCATGAAATAACACTGCAAGAGAATACACAGAAATGATAAATGTAGGTTGAGGTGGTGGTGCTACATCTTATTCTTTTTTCATTGGTTTGCATATTTTCTGAGTGTTTTGTGGTTTGTAATGTAGGTACAATAAAATCTAATTATAATGCTACTTATTATTTTGCAGATTTTAATAGTATGGAATGAACTGTTTCTTCTCAGATAACTCCCTTGGACAGTAGAAATCTCATTCTCTAACAGTTCTATTTATTTTATTTAGATATTTTTTTGTAGGGGTGGGGATTGAGCACAGGGCCTTACTCATGCTAGACAAGCACTCTACCACTCTACCACTGAGCTGTATCCCCAGCCCTAGCTCTGTTTTATTTACTTATTTATTTATTTATTTATTTATTTATTTATTTATTTATTTATTTTCTGGTGCTGGGGATCGAACTCAGGGCCTTGTGCTTGCAAGGCAAGCACTCTTAACCACTGAGCTAAATCCCCAGCCCCCTAGCTCTGTTTTAAAAGGACTTATATGCAATATCAGCTACCAGTCACTAAAACTTACTATGTTAAACACTGTCCTAGATACCCTATGTATATTAACCAGTCTAATCTTCCTAACACCTAAGAGTTTGGCTTTATTATTATCCTATTTTATTAATATCCTTTATCATAATTATTATTATTACAGATGAGCAGATGGAGGCACAGAGAGGTTTTGTAACCTGTCTCAGGTCACACAGCTGGTAAGTGATAAAGCCATGATTTAAACCCAAGATATAGTACTACCCCTGATCACTACATAGACTGTTATCTAGTTCTTTATAGTTCAAAATATGTAAGGAGAAAATTGGGCAAATTACCCATATCTTTTTGTGCCTCAGTTTTCTATTATTTTTTCAGAGAATAACAGAATTTACCTTATAAATTTGTTGGGGAAATAATACATGGAAAGAACACAGAAAAATATCTGACAATTGTGAAAGGTTTTGCAAATGTTTGCTATACATTAAATTATTTTTAGATTTTTGTCGGCTTACACATTTTTAAAACTGAAAGGTAAAATTTACTCACACAATATACTTGTCTCGGACAGTAACTTGGTCTTACCTTGCCTAGGAATAACATGAAGTCTCCCACTGTGTTGATGGCAGCCACTCGCAAAGCATTCTCCACCAGAATGACAAAGGCGTCCTTCGCTGAGGTGCAGAAGTTGGTGCTGTTGATAGCTGTGGCTGTGTATGCATTCTGGACAAAAGCAAGAGCAGTATTTTCATCAATAAACTGTACCTTTTAAAGACATAAACCATGCATAATTAAACACTGATTTTAAGAATATTTCACTGTCAGACATGTGGCTTTAATAAGGTACAAATAGAGATCGAGGACAAAGAAAAATACTACATTAAAAAAAAAAAGCTGACAGGGTAAAAAGAGCTTTCCTGTTGGTTTAGTTTTAGTCCTTTAAAAATACTGTTATCTCTTCTGTGTACTGTCCTGAAAGAATTAAAGACATCATATTAGAGTGACACACGCCCGTCCATGATTACAGCAGCACAGCTCACAACAGCTAAATCCTGGAAGCAACCCACAGACCCATCGACAGATGAATAAAGAAAACGTGGTATATAGACACAGTGGAGTACTATTCAGCCATATAGAAGGATAAATTTGAGTAACTTATAGGAAAGTGGATGGATCTTGAGACTATAATGCTAAATGAAATAAATCAGACACAGAAGATTAAATATTGCATGGTTTCTCTCATATGAGAAACCCAAAATGTAATTAATTTAAAGAGCAAAATAAAAGATGATAGGAAACAAAAGAGTCTAGGGAAGAGGCTCTAGGGAAGAGGGGAAATGGGAGGGCAGGGAAGAGGAAGGGAAAATAAAAACTGACGTTCTATGTATATGTACCAATTCCCCAAGATGAATGTAATTATCATGCATTGCAGACATACTCTAATAAAATAAAAATACTACTATTTATTTAAACACACACAAACCTTCCCAACACCTATTAACTTCTTCCTTGTCTTAGTAAATCAACCAATTTCATTTTTCCTAAATGTCTCAGGTTCATGATTATGAATATCAGTGATACATGTAACAGTGCTGCTTTGTAAATTGAAGATAACGTAGACATCACAATGCTGAGCTGTTTTACTTGGAACATCCACCGCATCCATGATGGCTTTCTTCTTTTTGCTGTTGTTCCTTACACCCATTTGCTACAAGCCATTTTATATCACCCCTCCTCCTAGGACCATGATGCCACATTTCCTTTAAGAAAGTAGCCCTTCCCTATTAGTTTGAGGGCAGTGACACTACCTCTGGCTCTGGGGGCGGGTCTTCATTGATGTGAGCCAAACAGCATGCTTTACTCACTTGACAAGGACAGTTGGTTCAGATGTTGGTACATAAACTAAGCAGAGCCAATGAAAGCTAAAGAGATACTTCCTGGGGCTTCTGGGAAAGAGGTTACTTTTCCACGGACCTCCTGAAGATGTGGGGGTATGGGTGGCCATAGCTATTTGAACAATATAATGGGAAGAGGTGCTGGAGATCTGTGAAAACAAGGGGAAAGCCAACACCACAGAAGGCAGAGCAAAGAGAAACTAGCTGCTTGAACTTGATGACAGTGTTTGTATCCCCCACAAAGTTGAGGGACTAACTAGCCACCTTTCTGGACTTCTCAGTTATAAAAGCTAATATACTGCTAATAATCTTCCCATTCTTCCTCTCTCCTTCATTTAGGCTACACTTAGCTTGGCTCTCTGCCTTCGAATATGGAGCCCTGCTTTGCTGTCCCTTGTGTTCACTGAATCACTAGTAATAGACTATTTGTTGCCATTCCTTTTTCCATGACATTCTAGACTAGCATTGCTGTTTTCTGAGAAATGTAACAAAGTATTCTACAACAAAGCAGGCAAGAACACAGGGCTTAGTTTGTGAAGAGGCAGAAAGCTCAGCTAAATGTACCCTAAAGGAAGGATAGAGGAAGAATGGGAAGATTATTAGCAGGATATTAGCTTTTTTTTTTTTTTTTTTTTTGGTGCTGGGGATCAAACTCAGGTCCTTGTGCTTGCTAAGCAAGCACTCTAACCACTGAGCTAAATCCTCAGCCCCAGGATATTAGCTTTTATAACTGAAAATTCCAGAGAGCTGGTTAGTTAGTCCCTCAACTTTGTGGGGGATACAAACACTGTCACCAAGTTCAATATATCTGAATCTTAAGAAGGGAAAGTGACTTTGTGACTAAAATCTTGGTCCCAAGGAATTTTTGGCTTAGTACTGACTTAAGTCATTGCTGTCAGAAAAATGTAATTTCTGGAAAACTCCTGAACATGAAGGGCTCTTTATACTTTGTCTATAAAGCTTTAAATATGGAACCCGTGACAGATGATCTTTAATTTACGGATGTTCTAATCACATGCTTGTCAGTTATTAGGAGCTTGGTATGAAGATGAGGTTTGAGTTATCAAAATTTAATTTGCCATTATATGATAAAATTGACTAAAAAAGCAGAACATTTCAGAGCTGAGGAAAGATCTGTACTGGATAGATCACTACCTGTACTTAAAGTTTTTTCAGTAATACAGCAGTAGGAAATTACAGCATTCTTTGAGAAATACAGTATGACTTTGATATGTAGAATTTCATATAAATGAGATAATTTACTATCATTATATATAACTGTAGTATGTTTGAAGGGCTTTTATGTCAAAAGCTAATATGTAACACATTTTTAAGAAGCCATACTATTAAATTTTTCTGTTAGCATCCATTAGCTATTTGGTCCCTTATATTGTCAGCTGAAGGTTATCAGTTAAAAGACAGCTGGAACTAAAGAGTTAACTAACTGCTGTGCTCCACATTCTTCCACCTCCTACAAGAACGTCTTTTGAAATATTCCACAAAATGCCTCAATGATGTAAAAATAAACTACACTTTTGATCTTGTGTAACAATAGTGCTGCTGAAAAATTATGAAGAACTGCCCCAGTCAGACCTGTTCTCAAAGAACACAGAATGGCTCCCAGTTCCATTTGTTCCCTAAATACTCAACAAAAATATCCATTTAACAATCTATTCTAGATCAGGGACAGTCCAACTACCACCTGTTGGCCAAATGATCTGCTGACTACTTCAGTAAATAGGTCTTTCCTGGAACACAGCCCTCCTCATTTGTGTACATATTGTCAATGGTTGCTTTCATGCTACAATGGTAGAGTTGAGCAGTTGTGAGAGACTAGATGGCCCATAAAGACAAAATATTTGCATTTGGGTCCTTTACAGAACAAATTTGCTGACCTTTGTTCTGGAGTACTGCCAACGCTCAGTATCAACCTCATTTGGTCTATGAACCCACCTTCTTCTCCTTTTTGAAATACAAAGCACATGTACTCATTTCAAGTTTTAATACTTTCCTCCACAACTGTCAGTCTTTTAATGTCTTTCACTCTCTAGTTCAACAATTTAACTGACAAAAGTCTTCAGTTATCTGGGCTGTAATTCCCCTGAAGAGAAATACCTGAGTCCTTAATTCTAAATGGGATCAAGAGACAAATGACCAGTTATTAATAACAGGTTTTCAGAGTAAAAATATCTTACTATATTAACTATTTATATTGATTATGAGGTCTGTCCTGATGTTAAAAAACATTACAGTGTCTAGAATCAAGGAAATTGGACAATCCGTTTAAATCATCTAGGATGGTCTCAATCTCCCATCCCCTGAAATTAGGAACAACTCACTCTTAACTATGCTGTTTACCCTTTCTAGTTTCACCATAAGTTCTCTGAAACAGGAGGCAGAAACAAAAGAGGATTCACATTACCCTATCTGCTCTGTTGTCATGGAGCCAGCTGGCTGACCCTAGCAGAAGGTTTGATGCTTCCCAAATAAAAACTTTTGAGTTCATCTGAGAATTATTCTTCCTCTTGCATCTTTCTCCTCCCCCCATCCTTCCCTATTCCTCCTTCTTGTAAAGCAGAAGCGTATAAATTTGTAGACATAGAAGGAAGGGTGACAATTCCTTTCATCCACTCTCAGTTCCAGAGTAGGATATCCACATAGAAATTTAGCCTTCTTGACAATAATCCTACAGCTCTGCATGCGACGTCTTTGTAGTCAGCCTCACTGAAAAAAGAGTAGGCAGTTATTTTGTAAGCTCTTTCACCTACTCACAATGCAAAAAGATGAGCTGCATAGATGCACACAAGTTACAGTGACCTCTTCAGGAAGAAATGTGTGCTATAGGTCATAGCAGGCCAAAGAAATTTTCCTCTGTTCTATGCTCCCTAGTCTAAAATAGATTTATGCTAAGGTTCTCAAAAGTTCTGAATCCTTTGTGGCTGTCCCTGATAGCTGTTCTCTGAGTTTTCTGCAAGCTACTTAGTTGAGATTTTGAGAATGCACTCACCTTCTCAGATAGCATTCCTAATTCTGAGTGAAATGGCCCAGAGAGCCATCACTAGTTAGCATTTAGTCCAGGCATGCCTAACATCTTTCTTGAGACAGAACACAGGCTTGAAATGATTCGATTCTCAGAAGCAAGACGAACGATGACTACCAACTCAGAAGTCTTTTTAAATCATGCCTGCTACTACAAGTGATTCTTAGTAGTACTTCTTTGTGACAAAACTGATCAGAAAAAGTACTGGTTACATGGACAAAAATACTTTAGAGCAGCAGGTCATTGTGCAGGTAATCAGGCTGCTTGGCCACCTGTCCCAGAGCACAGCTTCCACATTTTCACACCCTCTTTCCTTTCTTCATTGAAGGACCTAGAATTTGCTTAAAGTTTAAAATATTTACATAATGAATCATTTAACAGGGGAAAATTAAACAGCAGTGGTAGGAAAAAGGGAACAGGATATGGGCAACTCTACATGTGGATCCTTGTAAATTAGAAGAAGGGGCAATTATAATCATTTCTCCCTTATTGTAGGTGAGGGATGGAGGGATGTGCTATAGTCTAAATATTTGTGATGCCCCCTAATTCATATGCTGTAAACCTAATCACTGAAGTGAGAGTACAGGAGGCAGAGTGAATTGAATGGGACAAGTGTCCTTACAAAAGAGGGCCAAAGATCTGTCTTACATCTTCCACTATAGGACGCAGTCAGCAGGTGCCATCTATGAACTAGGAACCAGGCCCTTGTTAGACATCAAATCTGTCAGTGCCTTTATCTTAGACTTCTCAGCCTCTATAACTATGAGAAATAAATTTCTGTTGTTTATAAGCTACCTAGTTTATGGTTTTTTGTTATGTGGTGAGACCCCTACCACAACCTCCATGGTGATTGAAGGCAGCCACACCCAGAGGAGAACACAGGCAATTTGTAGTCTCCTGTTTCCTTGACAACCATTAAGGAATGTGCCAATAAAGGCTGAACTTTGAGCCCTGCTTGTAAAGAAGGTAAAAAACAAAACTAGCTGCTGTCCCCCTCCCTCTTGAGGTAAAATAACTACATTCCTGGGCAAAAGAGGTGAAAACTGTTGTGACCAATGAAACCCACCAATGCCTATATTCTAATAAGGTGAAAAATAGTATATCCCAATCAATAGGTTTAGTCTATACCTTAAAATATTAGTAGGCCTCCCCAGTGGGGTGGAGTTTCATGAATAAACACTGCCCTCACACGTTCCTCACTTAGGCTTTGGACATGAGTTCCCTGAGCCTATGCCAGAATAAATAAAAGAGCTGTTTTCTTGTGGCCGGCATGGTGTCTCATTTCTGGGCTCCGGTCTCCTCATGAACCAAGACAAGTCACAACATCAAATTTACACCATAGGTTTTATCCTGTCTTGTTCTAAATTCTTAGACTTCTTGAAACTCATGTGAATAAAAAGTATGTCGCACAAATCAATCAGTTGTTCTTTAAAACTATCACTTGTCTTAGTTTACAGTATGGAATAGGAAAATTTCAGATGTTTGTATGTTCTCTAAAGTAAACTATATTTTCTCCAACACACACACACACACACACACACACACACACACACACACACACAGTGATCTGCTACAACAGGGGACCCCAACTCCTGGGCCACGGATTGGTGCCAGTTGTGACCTGTTAGGATCTGGGCTGCACAGCACAAGGTGGCTGAGCAAACAAAGCATCATCTGTACGTAGAGCTGGCTCGCCATCACTCATCTAACTGCCTGGGCTCTATCTCCTGTTAGGTCAGCTGTGGCATGAGATTCTCAAAGGAGCTCAAACCCCACGTAAACTGCATATGCGAGGGATCCAGGTTTTGAGCTCCTTTGAATCATCCCAAAACCACTACTCCCCAATCTGTGGAAAAATTGTCTTCCATGAGAATGGTCCCTGGTGACAAAAAAGGTTGGAGATAGCTGTGCTGCAAGACGCCTGTCTTAATTTTCTCATCTATAAAATACAAGAAATAGGGGAGAACCAAGATACATCATTTATAGGTACAGAATTAATGTAATGAATGTGACCATTGTATGTAGAATGTACCAATACATGTTCTTGGTTTAAAATAAAAAAAAAATAAAATAAAATACAAGAAATAATGTCTTCTGTACAGACGTGAAAGAAACTGATGATCTATATAAAGTGTTAGTATGTTATCGGGTATAGAGTAGTGTATCAAAAATATTCTGTATTCCCACACACTAAGTAGAGAAAGGCTTTATAATATTAAGAGTTTAGCAGTCAGAGAACAGATATCATCGGGTGTTAAATGTACTATCTCCAGATGGTATCAATGTAGAACAAGGCCTGAATAATGCAGTGCCCCGTGGAAAACCTGGTTGTAACAATTTCTCCACCTAATGTGTGTTCTGTTAGACTAGATGTATCACCATCCTCATGTCCGAGTAAGCATCTGCAGAACAGAGAGCAGGTCACAGATCACTGTTTGTGAAACCAGCACCTCTGCTATAAATAATAAATGGCCTATCAACACTCTTCTCTACTACGGCCCTGTAAATTCGTCAAAGCAGAGGCAACAAATTGACGGCCCATGGACAACTGACATTGTGTAGCCCAAAGACCTATATACTCTGGTGCACTCAGAGTTTGTTTTATTAGTTGTCAACATTTTAATAGCAGGAGACAAAATATAAACAGCTACAGTTCTGGCTTCTCTTAAAAAATTGGAAAAGGTAATACTTTTCTATAATTTCTCATGAAGCTACAGTCTATAAGACAGAGCTAGTGACTGCTTTTTTTAGATGAAACATGAGCTCCTGTTTACCACTGAGCTCTATCAATTTCTGTTGTCTTCCACCCACCCCCACCCTAGACACACCGTACTCCAGCTGTAAATTCACATGTGTTTGGATTTTCCAGTCCTGCTCAAGGCTTTTGACAGGCTATACACAAATGTCAGGGAGAGACAGCAAAAGAAAGGACTGAAGAAAACAACACAAAGGGACATTAACCTAACTCATCTGTAAGCATCTTCCAAAGAGTGCTTGACAAAAGAGAATCCCACGGGGAGATTCTGCACCAGGTAGGCGGCATGCAACTGTAATCCCAGCATTCTGGAAAGTTGAGACAGAAGGCTCCCAAGCACCCGGTATATAGTAAACACTCAAAAATACTAGCTGACATTGTAATTAATGTCACTGTTTCACTGTACTTTATCGAATATTCCAAGGATAATTTCAGAGAGTAAATAGGCGATTAAACAAAAAATCTTTAAAAAATAAGCAGGGGAGGACTGCATCACAAGATTTTTGACACATTTGATGAAACTACAATAATTAAATATTGCAGTATTGGTGTAAGAATAGGCAGATTAATGATAAAGAAAACAAAGTCCTGGGACAGACTTCAAGTATGATATATAAATATATAATATACATTTAAATTGACATTTCTTAGTAGAAGAAAGGTAGATTAATCACTAAGTGATCCTGGAACAGAGAATTAAATTCCAGACAAAATAAAAAGTTAAAAAAAGTCCTCCAAAGGTACAAAAGAAATTATTGTTGCATATGGTGGTGCACGCCTGTAATCCCAGCACTTGGTAGGATGAGGTAGGAGGTTCACCACAAGTTTGAGGCCAGCCTGAGTTTATAGCCAGATCCTGTTAAAAAAAAAAAAAAGAAAAGAAAAGAAAAGAAAAGAAGGAAGGAAAGAAAAGATAATAGAGTTTTTTTTTTATATTGAAGTGGGAAATTTTGTTAGGCAAGAAACCATAAAAAAAAGTTTCAAAGACCTGAAAGGAGAAAAAATTAAAACCATTGCTTATTAAATTTAAAAGAAACTAATTGCGGACATTGCTGTACACTAAGCTGCCACTCACTGGTGGTTTGCTGTGATCTGAGCACATGCTCAGAGCACTGCAGACATTATTCTCTTTAGTCTCAAAATAATAAGCACCGTAGACACTATTACTATCTCCATGTCACAGCCAAGGTTTATACAGTATTATCAGATATTACTATGCTGAAACAAAATACTACAAAATTTTCCTAAAAGCTAATAATAAAGTATTTAAATGATACTTAAAGTATTTTAATGATACATAATAATGTTAGCATAGTGAGATTATGAGTACTATTTTGTTCTTGGCTTTCTAAACTCTTATGTCTTGTTTACTTTTTGAGAAAACCAATGTATTTTTAGAATTAGGTTTTGGATTATCTTTGCTACAGGTTTCTTCTGTTACAGCAGGTTCTACTCTAAGAGTAGGAGTTTATTTAAAAACAAAAAAGAAAAAAAATTGGGGGAGGGTGTCTACCAAGAGCCAAGTATTATAAAATAGAGCTGATTAACTTGCACTGAATTTTGCCCTTATCTAATGCTTATGAGTGTCTTAAGTGAAATAAATCAGACACACATGAGTATATATCGAATTGTTTCTCTGATATGAGAAACCATAAGTGTAAATAAAGACAAAGAGGTATAATAGATACTGTGAAAAAGAAAGATAACATTCAAATTGGAAGAGAACTAGAGAGGGAGGAGGGGGAAAGGAAGGGAAGAAGAAAAGAAAAAGGAAAAAATGGAAAAATGTAAATAAAGCTATTGTAAATAAGGAGGGGAAGGGAAGTGAAAGGGAAGGGTGAGGAAGGGAGGGAACCAAGATATATCATGACAGGTACAAATTAACTATGATGAATGTGATCATTATGTATATCTACAATGTACCAATACATGTCTTGGTAAATTAAAAAAATAATGCTTATGAGGACAGGTATATTTTTCTCTGCATACTGAAGAAAGAAACTGAGATTTGGAGGTTTCACTGAGCTTGGCAAAGAGCTAAGCTGTTGAGACTGAAATACAGCATCAACAGCTGGGAAGACAGGAATTTCTTATTCAGA
Organism: Hystrix cristata; assembly: GCA_004026905.1. NCBI lineage: Eukaryota > Metazoa > Chordata > Mammalia > Rodentia > Hystricidae > Hystrix > Hystrix cristata. The sequence goes on along the minus strand of PVJO010005373.1, from coordinate 38,751 downwards.
CTACAGTGACTCATAATGGAGGCATAATCTTTCTGGGGAGATAACCTTTAAGAAGCTAGAAGCCTAAAGGTGACATAAAGAAGTAACAGACAATTCCAATTGCTTATTGTTTTCACAGAGGTATGAACTGGTGTGATGGAAGCTGGTTGGAGGGCCTGGGTGATAAGGGAAGGCTTCATTCATGCAGAATCACTAAGGCTCCATAGGAGCTAGTCAGGTATTGGGAGGAAGTCATTCTAGGGACATTTATGAAGCTGTAAGAGTAAAATGTGCCCATGGAAGGTGGTAGGAATTGAGATTGGAGAGCTGGGTTTAGCCAGTCTCTCTGAGGATAAGCTACTCATAAGTATAAAATGTAATGATGATCTTCAGTGTAACTGTCAACTTTCTGTATCAGGATGACTTAGCACTAGCTCAAATTTTTAACAGTATAATTTTTCAAGGTGTTATGGATAGTGATTTTTGGGGGGGAGTTGGTCCTGTAACTGGTACAGCAAAATGGAACTACAAAAGTTAGTTTTTTCCTTTAGCGACAAACGGCTTCTCCAAACTTTCTCAGATGGAGGGCCTAAATGCTACCCCGCCCCTTCTTAGCCCCGATGAATGGGCAGACTATTCGGTTGCTGGTGCCAGGAAGTCTGGGCCCAGTTTCTTTCCTTTAGGATGGGAGCAGAAAGCAAGCCGGCAGATGTCCATTGTTTATTTGTACTTTCACTTTTCTCGGCTCCTTACTACATAAATGACCCTTGTACACTTGGAAAAGGTGAGATGGTGATTTGAGGCAAATGAGACCCTCCGTGTCCTTGGAACTAGCTTTGAATAAAGCCTTTTTCCTTTTCACCAAAAAATAAATGGCTTCCTTTGGTTTGGTCAGTGGCGAGCAAATGAACATGAGCATTTGGACCGAAGTGGCCAGTAACAGAACTGGGGATTGAGCCCAGGGTGTCACACATACTAGATAAGCACTCTACACTGTGCTACACCCCCAACTCATTTTATTTTTTATTTTGGACAGGTCTCACTAAGTTGCCCAGGGTAGTCTCAAATTTGTAATCCTCTTGCCTCAGCCTCTCAAGTTGCTGGGATTACAGGCATGCACCTACCTTGTGTGGTGTTACTACACCCACAAATGACCGCTAAGAATCTTTTATTAGTTATAGAGCCCAATAAAGACAAGTCCAGGCATGCTCAATACCATGGCCAAAGGACTGTCATCCTTTGACTGTCATCCTTTGGAGTAAATGGAAAGCACAGTGCTTAGAGGTAAGTGATGAAAAAATCAATCACTTAGAGATAAATGTTGAGAAAGTCAATTTTGTCTTTGGCCTATTAGATGAGAGTATCAATACATTAGAATGATTTTCAGGGAATGGAAAAGCAGCAGGAAAAAAAAAGATGAAAAAGTGCTCCACAGCGAGTCTCACATGCTTGGATAGACAAAGACAGAGACCTACCCACTCCCTTAAAAATTATTATCTCATAAGTGTCCATACCGCCAGTTAACTTTAGAAATAGCACTTCTTTGGAAAGAGTGGAGAGGAGGGAGTAGAAAGGAAGGGGATATAAAAGAATTAAGATGTGTTACGTACATGTACCAACTCCCCATGATGAATACAATCATTATGTACTACAAATATGTACTAATAGAAATTTAACAAACAGCACTTCCTTCCTTTCTTTAGCTAGTATAAGTGCCTAGCAGTTGGGGGTGAGAGTATCAGCACTGAGAGCATACTGGTTTTGAATGATAGTAAATAACTGCAAAATAATAACTGTAAATAAGGACAAAGAGGTATAATAGATATTATATAAAAGGAAGATAATATACAAAGGAGAGGAGCACTAGAAAGAGAGAAGGGGGAAAAGCAGGAAGGGAAAAAAGGAAAGAAAGGAGAAAGGGAAATAATGGAAAAATATGTATAAACTTGCTATAAATAGGGAAAGAGAGAACAGAAGGCAGGGGTGGGAAAGGGGAGGGAAACCAAGATGCATCATGTACAGGTACAAAATAAATGTGATGAATGTGATCATTATATGTACAATGTACCAATACATGTTCTTGGTTAAAAAAAGATAATTAATATCTAAAATATATGTAATCCAACATTGGAAAAGGACTTTATTTTATAATTCCACACTGTAGGATTGTGACATGAATATATTCATACATTACCCATGTGCTTTTGTCTTTTAACTCTTAGGAAATTAAAAAGTAATAGCTGATAACTTTTGAAAATTTTAAAAATACACAAAATAATAAAGAAAAAAAGTAACTGCAAATAAAGAACATGTATCACAACAGCTTTACATTAAACTAAAGCTTTTAAACAACATTTAAAATAATTCAAGAAGAGCCAGAGTAGAAAGATTTTTAGGGAAAATAAAAATGAAAGAATATGAATTAAGAGATAATGTCTTTACAGAAAGATAACTCCTAGTGATGCTTTACCCATGTACTAAAATTAGATTAAATGTGCCTTGGTAAAACATATATTAATTTAAAAAATAAGAATATAATCAAAATAGACATATGTATTCAAATTACAATGTAACACCACAAGAAAAACAGCATCTTTCTAGTAAGTTCAGTTATTTTGTCTTAAGAAATAAGAAAACTATCTCTGATAGTGAAAGATTGATTTTTAAAATATTTTACCTGATTTAAATAATTTAGGCACTTTTCAAGACACCAAAGGCAACAAATGCATGATTTCAGCACACATCGTGCACAAGCATTTTCCTGGACAGAGGATAAAAGTGAAATAATTAAAAGACAAAAAAGTCAAATCATCATATGGAAAAATTCAATTGTTTGAAAAAATAAATAAAAATGTAAGAAGTCACAATTTATGCATTAAAACTTCCACATTTACCCTTTCCTTTCTTAAAACATAATGGCTGAATTATTTTTAAATAGTTTGATTCATCATTTATTTAGTACCTATTGCAAATATGATACAATGTGATATGTGAAACCAGTAAGGGAATTATAATTTAGAAGAAAAAAAATGCTAAACACACAAAAAAAGGTTAAAATCAGAACACAGTACAAATACTAAGTGTTAAGAGTAAACAACAGAGGAAGATAATGTTGCTTAGGAGATGGAAGGAATCAAGAAATATTTCTAGATACCATGATTTTTTTTTTTTTTTTTTTCCTAGAGATTGAACTCAGGGCCTTGTGCTTGCTAGGCAAGCACTCTACCACTTGAGCTAAATCCCCAGCCCAAGATACCATGAATTTTGGAGCTAAACTACAACATTTCAGCTAAATTATACTGACATGCATGTTATTTCCACAGTCAAAGACAGGGAAATTCCTTATGTATTCTGGATATTAACCCTTGTCACATGCTTCGTTTGCAAATATTTTCTCCTACTCTGTTGGTTGTCTCTTCAATCTCGATTGCTTCTTTTGCTGCAGAAGCCTTTTACTTTGATGTAATCCCATTTACCAATTTCTGCTCTTGCTGTCTGCGCTTTTGCGGTCTTCTCTAAAAAATCCTTGCCTAGGCCAATGTTATAGAGCATTTCTCTTGTTTTCTTCTAGCAGAGTTGGCTAGTGGGTACAAAACTGCTATTGGACAGAAGAACTAACTTCTGGTGTTCTGTTACACAGTAGGGAGACTCTGGTCAATGATACTGTATTTCGAAGTAGCTAGAAAAGAAATCTGAAGGTTCTTGCCACAAAATGATAAATACATGAGGTGATAGTCACATTAAATACTTTGACTTGATTATTGTACAATGTACACAAGTATCAAAAGATCACACTGTACCTCATAAATACATACAATTATATGTGTCAATTAAAAAAAATTTAAAAAAGAAAAAGACTATGGAAGAGGTCCTAAGAGGAAGGTGTGTGTTATGGTTGGGGTCTACAATGTCCCTCAAAACGCTGACTGTGTTGAAGGCTGGGTGACAACTGATGGATTAACCCATTGACGAGTCAGTACACAGCTGAACAGGCTATCAGGATGGGGCCTATTGAAAGAAGTGAGTCAAGGGCTGTGACTTTTGGAACTATATCATCTTGTCTCTGACTCTCATCCTGTCTACTTCCTGGCTGTTCCACCCTTCTGCCATGATGTTTCTACCTCACCGCAGGCCTGAAAGCAGCAGAGTAAAACCTTTGAAACTGTGAGCCCACATAAGCCTTTCCTTCTTTAAGCTGTTTTTCTCAGGTATTTTGTCACAGTGACAGAAAGCTGACTAACCCCAATGTGTAGGTCAATGTGAGAAAAATGAAGAATACTCTGGGTGACCAATGATTAGATGAATTTTGGCAGAGCGCATGGAGTGTGTGAGTGGAAGACAGAAGGAAAGAACTGCAATCTACTTTGTCATGACTCTGGAGAAAACACCCATAACTCTGCATTTAACATCACTGGGCACTTACTACAAGAACTGAGGTCTTAAATATACCCACTGAAAGTCCAGAAAAAGAATTTTTTCCTTACCTTTCCTTTTAGCTGACTGTGAATATACATAAGGATCATTCGTGGAATTTTTACTAATGTGATAATAAAAGATCCTTTTGCCACAGTACCAAGGTGATAACGAATAAGGCGATTCACTGATGCCAAAATGGGTGTAAATGGCAAATTCCTTTTATCCCTATTTTTAAAATGATCAAAAAGATAATTAAAACAAAGCATAGACCAGAATGGAAACAGAATTCTGGATTAGAATCCAATGCAGTGAAAAGTTGGTTTACTAATCTTATTCTAGCTTTAAGACAAAACAGCAAAGTAATATATAACACATACCAATGCTACAGATGTACCATATAGATGTTTCATTTCTCTTCAGTAGTTTCATAGGGTATTTATGCTCTATTATTTCAAGTTAATTAGAACTGCTTTGAAAGCTCCTATCAAGGAGTACCTAAGGAGTTAACCATGCAACTGGAAAACAGAATCTAAAAGACATTTACTCAAGACCTGGTACCTGATTATAATAGAAAATTATGTGGCCTATACCTTTAATGTTCAGTTCTAAAGTTAGCAAAGATGACTCACAATACTTCTTCTGATCCAAATGAATTAAAAAGACTTGTCTCTTAATGGACTTTTTTACAAAACAAAAATTCACATGGCACTACTACAAGATTTATTTTTCTGCTAAATATAATTTGAGGTTATAATGACCTGCTGTTCTGAAAAAATCTGAAACAGTTATAGGTAAGTATAGAGACTAACAACTTCACATTTTTCTACCTCCCAGAATTATCAAATAGAACATTTTATTATATTCATTTCTAACTATTGCTTTAAAGAAATCAAACTCCTCAGTCCCATTCTCTTCCCCTTCACCCACAAGCATGAGCTTGAGTTTTCTGAAAAGTACAAACTCTCACCTAGTGAAGTAGTATGTTACTACAGCTCCTGCCACAGTCATCTGCTGGCATGCTAGAATAAATTCACTGATCCAAATTAGGCCTACCACATGGTACCACCACATGTACTGCAGAGGACCAGAAATTCTGAACTCCACAAAACCTTGGTCGTTCTTAACAGCACTGCCTAGGAAAATATCAAGGAAGAGAAGAAGCAGCACATAAAGTACAAATGAAGAAATGTAGCTGTGAAATATAAGAGATTAGTTCAATTTTCAACAACAGGTCCCTGTTCCCAAACCACAAATTTCATGCTCTTAATGCTATTTCATTAAGGGACAAAAATAATTTTAAAAGTTGTGAAACTAAACATTACACAATTATGCCTTTTGGTTTCCCCAAAGGCACCATACAAAGTTTTTAAAAGTTCTCTATTTAGATATAGTTCTTCTTACATTACTAGTTCTCTAGATGAGAACTTTCAAAAGCTTCAATATTTTTTTCAGAGCTATTACTTATCTAGTAATTATAGATCTTAATAAACTGTAAGAACAAAAATTAACATTGCATTCATTTGGTAAGTGTGAGCTGAATGGAGAAAAAAGTTACATACAAGCTTACTATCCTACTACTCCTCAATATTAATTCCATTTTGGCTTAATCTTTGATACTGAGTATGGCTACCAGCAAGTTGGAGAATCTATGAACTATGTTATCCACAGGGATGCTTGCTAGATGCAGGCATTATTTCCAAATAATGCTTTCCAGGTTATTTCCAAACTAGAAAATCCCAAGGACACAAATTGAACCTTGGCTATACTGAGTTTTAAAGCAACTCTGGAGACAGACTGCATTGGTTAGTTTATTTTAGAATGGATCCAAATGTCTGTGTCACTACAAAATTCACTTCACATCCATGACCATCTCAAAACTGATATAATTTAAGCCCTTTTCTGGTCTAGACCAACATTATCAGGATGCTTTAAAAATTATGAACAGGGAGTCCATTACTGAATAGCCAGTACCACCGCTAGCTCTGATGGCTTTTGGACCTTTGTCAAGAAACATGGGGGGGGCTGGGGATTTAGCTCAAGTGGTAGAGAGCTTGCCTAGCAAGCACAAGGCCCTGAGTTCGATTCCCAGCACCCCCAAACCCCAGCCAAAAAAAAGAAATGTGAAGAATTATTTATTTTGGACAGTGCTGAGGATCAAATCCAGGGCCTCATGCATCCTAGGCAAGAGCTCCATACCTAATTATACCTCCAAGCCCTCTCTGATGTTTTAAAATATTTGAGCGCAAATTAAACATATCACTAAGATAAAGAAGTAACCTTTCTGCTTACCGGTAGTGCCAAGGAAAAGAAGTGTCATGATCCAGTATGCCCAAAACAAGACAAGAGCAAAGAAGGTCCAAAACGGTTGGAAGACTAACAGTGGCAGGTGAATGAAGACCTTGCCGGCCACATGGAACAAGGCGATTGTGAGAGCAACACGCTTCCGCATAACCAACATTATCAGGAACAAGATAACCTAAAGGGAGAGAATGAAAGAAAAGGATCAAGTTACTGTTTTAAGCAGTAAACAAGAGAACAATATGTTGCCTCTGTCATTTACATAGTAGGTGTCAAAACTAACTACCTTGGTGCTTTTGATCTTTCTGTATTTTGATCCCAGAGTTGTGGTCTAGTTTACTTAATAAAGAAATGGGCATAAGAACAAACTCTTTCCTTTCATGGTAACATCCACAGACAAAGGACTAAGGTTTTCTCAAATTTTCCTATACCCCTAATCCCTGGTAATTGGATAGTAAATGTTTTTGCAGTTAAAAACAAATAAATAAAACCTCAAAATTAGAAGTATTATTCTCTGAATCCCAATAATACAGTACTTTTAATCTCTATCTCTTTTACAATATTTATCATTTTCAATTCTATTATGGTTCTAAGTATTCTTTAAAGACAAACATAAAAGAATTTCTCAATTTATTAAATCCTAGAATTCTCTGACATTTCCCTTCGTCACTTATTACCAATCAAAACGTGTTATGTGTCAGTCAGGATAAGACTCTTCATTAGAACAGATATACTATCACTCTGCAAACTGTCAGAGGACCAAGTGTCATCACCTTAAAAGTACAATTTTTACTGGACTAAGAATTCTGTAAGAGTGGGTTCCATAGCAGAATAACCCTTTGGCTCTTTCCCATCCCCATGCTCTACTCCCAGCATTGAGCACAGAGAATTGTATATAAAAGCATAATTAACAAATAGTTTTGGCACCAATGCTTTCACGGTGGCTTCATTTTTTTGTTTTTGATATTCAAAAACAACTTGGGATTGCTTGTAGAAATGGAATGACTTTTTTTTTCTTTCTTCAGAGAGATTATTTATTTAACCAAATGTTAGTAATTTCACTATCGAATAACTAAGCAATGAACCTCACCTATATTTTTAATATAATACTTAGAAAAGTGAAAGAAAAAAATGGGAAAATAATTACTGAACAAGTAAATGCAATGATATGAAATTTTTAACATACTTCTCTACAGAAAGGGGAATTGTTTTTTACAAAGTAATTATTTTATAATAGTACAAAATACGTTCTTCTTTGCAAATGATAATACTAATATTCTAGGTGAAAATCTCTCAAATAGCAGACAGGGTGGAGCAAGATATTATATCACAGGACATCTTTAATTAGGGAAGCCTCTGGCAGACTCTTTAGTGTTCTGTATATTATGGGACAGAGATTTTATCTAATGGAGATCAAGGTTAGGTGTGTAAAAGCTAGAGATAAGTTTCTGCCCCATTAATGATCTCCTACAAATAAAAAGGAGAACTAACTAAAGGTACACCCGAGCCTGTACTCACTGTGAACACTGTAGCTGAAATGGCATAGATGAGGAGGGCCCGAAGATTGTCTTCAGCTATCTGAAGCTGTTCAGGAAGAACTTTTTCTTTTGGTGACCTTCTTTGCTTTGCATACAGCCACCATAGTACACCTGTGCCACCTGGAGACAAACAATTGCTTTTGTAATAATTGGCATAAGAAAACATATAACACAAAATCCTCAATTTTCTGGGCCTTTCATACACATCAATATGGAACTTAGGTAATGACAATCCATTCAGCTGGAGGTATGTGGCTATTAACTTTTTGTCAGCATAAGGGGAGTGCCAATTACACCATCATCTTTTATGTTAAGCACTTACAAATCCTTCAGTGTATCAAATAAACTTCCTCCAAATGAACTTATTACTGACTTCATGAAACTGAGAGAAAGCCAGTAAAAACCGATACCTCTGAGAGGAACTGGTAACTCCAATGCCTAGCACTGACACACTCATGCAATTGATTAAATATCTGTACAATAAAAAAAATGAAGATCAAAGGAGGAGCTCCCCTCAAGGTAGGAACAAAGACAGGAAATCTAACAGCAGTGGGTGTGAAAGATAAGCATTTTAATTTCCAATAGGGATTTGGAGATTTAGAGAATCTCCTGAAGAAAATCCTGAAGAAGGCAAACTTACTTTAGCATGACATAACTGAATTGTATTCATTCATTTAGCAAACATTTTGAATTCCTATACTACCTAAGGCCCACTCTTACTGCTCGTAGAGGTTAGAAAGTAATGGGGAAACAAGCAAACAACAAAAAAAAGGAAAAACATAAAATGTAAAGAAAAAAATCTGGTGGGAGGGATAGTACCTATGGTGGAAAACCAGTACAATTTTACATATTGGTAAACAAAGCTTTGCTGGGAAGATTATGTTTGAGCAAGAGAATCAGGAGACTGAGAGAGAGCAATCTATCAAACTAAGGGAAGTATTGCTAAGGCTGGACCATGCCTAGCATGAGAAAAGGAGACTACTTGTCTGCAGCAGTAAGCAAAGGTGAAAGTGGTAACTAATGTGAGTAGAGGGACACTGGGGACCAGATCATTCTAGAAGCCCTTGTAGGCCATAGTGAAGAAGAATGATTCAGAGTAGAGTGGCATAGGAGTGGCAAGATAAATGTCTATGGGCTGGGGTATAACTCAGTCAAAAAGGACTTGCCTAGCAAGCACATGGGAAAAGAAAAAAGGAAAGAAAAAATAAATGCCTCCCCAGTCTTGGCTAATATCTATGCATATCAACCTAACCTCCACCTATACTCAAAGAATGAATAAGTCAAAATGAAATTTCATATCCTATCTGCTGGCAAATACCAATCATGAATTTTTCTTTTGTTGAAGATGAGTAAAGAAATCAAGACAACCAACAGTCTATGAAAATGATTTTTCCAGTTTGAAATCTTGCAGTTAAAAGAAAATGGTTTCACTGGGAATATATTTTTTAAAATGGAAGTATGTTTTCAACAAACTGAAACAAAAAGTAATGACAAAAGCTGAAGTTCGAGGAAAACAGAATGAGATAATACATTGTTCAGAGCAATAGACATAATTTATTACAATAACATAATTTATAATTATAATTTATAACAATGACATAATTTATTATGTTACAGAAGACATAATTTATTTAAATTTGTGCTGAGAAATGTGTTAATCCCTTTATAGCTGTGACTTAATTTAATCACAACACTAGTATGCGGTTGTTACTATACAAATGATGAAACTGAAATTTAGAAAGGGTGAGTAACATACCAAATGTCATGTACATAGTAAGCAGCAGAGTTATGATTAAACCTAAATTTATTGTAATAACTATGCATCTAAACAGAGAGTTACATACTAAGGCTTAAGCTGAAGTAAAAAGAAAGATATTGAAAGAAGGAATATTACAGATAAAATAAAATTGGAATAACAAAATTTAGATCCTCATTGTAGGCAGTCAACTACAGAAATGATGGTGAGAAAACTAAACTGTAATATGCAAATAAACTTGAAGAATACTTCCTGAAACATAAAGGAAATGGCAAAAACATTGAAATGGTAATTTAGAAGATAACAGTTGAAGAATAAATAATGACCTTAAGAAAAACCACTGGTACAAAAACAATAACTAAATATAGAAATAAAGAAAAAAAACCTCAGAGTTGAAAAAGAATCCTCCCCAAACAATCAAAGACAATTTAAGATCCAGAATTAGACAAAAACCTTCAAATTACAAGGCTTTATTAAAAATCATAGGACTGGGCATGTAGCTCCAGTGGGAGAGTGCATGGGTGGAACTCTGGGTTTGATCCCCAGTACTACACAGGAAAAAAAAATCAGAGGTAGATGAAACAAGTTAGGGGTAAGTGAATAAAATTTAGACTAGTCTTTGATTCTGGTTTCTTCTCTGAAAGTCCAGACCCAAGGGAACATATTGTACATGAAGAATTTTACATCCAGTAATTTCAAAATTCACATGTGAAGGCAAAGATAAACTTAGATAAGCAAGAATTGAGACAATACATAACCCAGAAGTCCTTCATGAACAAATTATTTCAATTCTAATCAATATAAAGAACCAAAATTAAGAATTCAAGAACAAAGGTTTATGGGGAAAGGACCAGCAGTTTTTATTACAACTAGCCAAATGTAAATACAAACTCAAATTTAACCCAAATGTACATACAATTTTGAAATTTTTCAAGGTAATGGTAAGTAATTTTTAAAAAGATACAGTATTTTAACTTTAATAATAACCTGAATATAAATGCTCAGATTATTTAACAAGGCTAAGAAATGGTGTGAGCAAAAGATAGTAGGAGTTAAAAGAAAAATAAGTTTATGCTACATTTAAAAAAAATAAGGAATAACTCAATATATGCTCTTTCAACCTTTAATAATCATAGAAGCCTAAAGAAGATATTCTGAAAATGTATGTTACCAAGTGTAGATGTAAAAATATTATGCATATCATTCAAGGGTGAAAATAATCAGAAAAAAAGTTCATATAGCAAAGATAAAGAAAACAAAATAACGCCTCGCAAGCACAAGGCCCTGAGTTCGATCCCCAGCACACACACACAAAAAAAAAGCAGCATAGAGAACAAAATAAGAAAGTATGAATTCCAGGAAAACATAAAATAAATAACAGTAAAACCAAACATACCAATTAGGATATAAATGTAAATGGAAAAAAAAAAAGTAAATGGAGACAGACTCCATTATTAAAAGAATTTCATATTCAGGCTAAAAATTTGACTGAAAAATGTATAATCACACATATATGCATAGTAAAAAGGTCTGGACTATTCAAATGCTAGCAGTATGAAATGAGGAAGGAGAATATAATTATAAAATTCTTAAAACACTCTTTAAGGAGAAGATACAGCATACGGAAATAAAAATTTTATTTTCTTCTTTATATTTCTATTTGCTACCATGGAATTAGTTAACCACGAAAATAAACAAATAGCTTACCAAGTGAACCCAGAATGACCAGAATTGTTAAGATCCAAACAAGTATTCTTGATATATACCTTATTATCACCATCAAAATCATGGATAGAACTGCAGGAAAGACAGAGAACACGTAGAATATTATTGAAAACATAGGAGAATGTAAAGAAAAATCCTTTCAATTGTTGTTCATTCCCAATTGTTGTTGCTCTTGATTAGTCAGACCATAATTTAGGTAGGAAAGGAAACTGGCTGTTCTTGCATTTTGATTTTGCTACTTGTACCACTTAAATAGCATCACTCAAAAAGAAAGGCACCTAACTGTGTAGGTTTATGAACTACGTAAAAGAACACGTGCAAATGCAAATGGTGACTCAAAAACAGCACAAGACTGTTGTGGATTCACCACGGGGAAGACATCAGACATGCAAACACACATGCAAACACAAACTGTAGAGAATGACATGTCATGTTGATGACAAGAAAAGGTATCACATGAGGACTGGGATAAATTAAATTAGTGCTACATTGCCTTGAGTAATGTATGTATTTCACAAATGGATTGTCAGTCTACAAACTAAATGGTATTTTACCTTTGTCTGGTATTTTTAATCTTTAATTCTAGAACTCTAAGGAAGGATCTGACCTTATGATATCCTAAAGCCTACTGAGGTCAAAATTCCTCTAACCTTATATCTTAATTGATTGAAAAGCTCTTCCTCAAATAGGAGCAAAGCTTATTTTCAGTTAATTAGTGAACTTCTTTACCTGCCCTAATCCCAGTGTGCTAAAATGCTCATGAAAGAGAAAAATTTATTCTCATGAAAAAAATTCTCAGAAAAGGGAGGATTTAATCCTCGAATAAAAAATTTATTTCTGAAATAATAATTTATAAATCTTTATGGTCTAAAGGCCCACTCCACAAGCGAATGAGCAAATATACTCAGGTTCATATTATATTCTCAAGCTCAAAAGAGAATCATTTTAATAAAAAATGAAATTCCAATGGCTTCACATCACTGTCACTATTTTTAAGGTTCAGGTATTATTTCTGGTCAAAGTGTTCAACCAAGTAATTTTTATATAAAGTTAAGCCAAGTTTCTTTAGCTCATTTGCAAAGCCAAATAGATGGTTACGATCTGTTCTAGGACCATTATTAAGGCACTCACTTTTATACATGTACAGGAATATAAAACAGATGGGAGCCCTTCAAATATCAAAGAATTAGATTTTCTTATGAAGAGCATTATTTCAATTGAGTCAAGTACTACCTGAGCAAAAAGAAAATACTCTCTAATGACAGGAAAGATGGAAAAACAGCTTGTATCTTCTCAGTGACTGTAACTGGTGTTAACAGGCATGAATTCTAATTTTACTTGTAAAATGAAATAATTGTTTGGTTCCTACCACTTTACTTCTCCCAATTAAGAAGGCTGGTAAGTTCTAACAGCCCCTCATTTTGTTCCAAAATGATATAGGAATTTTTATCTTGAAAACAAAATTTTTATTTGATCATATTATTTACTAACTAGGAGACTCAGTGGCTAACAAGTGGAGATTTCCTAATTTTTCCAGTGATACAGTGGTACTGACCTGTAACAATGAAAAGAAAATTACATACTTCAAAAGTAATGTATCAGATACACATGTTCTTAGAAATATAAGAGAATATGTGGCCTCTTTTATAAGTAAATACACCTTTTAAAATCATAACCAGAAACAGAGGTGCTGACTCATTGAAAGATGCCTCTTGCTATCATATTAAAGGTACTCACAGACTTAGCAACCAAAGTATGGGAAAACGCCAGTTTTCTCCAATGAAAGAAAAAAGGGAAGTGAGTTTCAGATATGTATATACATACTTTTAGGTACATATTTATAACTGTATATAATCTGAAACGATTATTTTGGCTATGGGAAGTTAAACATTTTACAAGTATCCCCAGTTGTACTCATATTTTGGCTAAAAGACAGAACAGTCTTTTACTGCAGTACTATGCAATAGCTAATAATGAGAAAAACAATTACCTAGTGATAACAAGCAAAGTCCCAATATAATTTCTTTGCTGGTCATTACTCCACTAATCAGCCTGTGTAAGACACTATTGTCACTGACAAAGGTGATCAGGGCCTCTGCAAACTTGGCATAGCAGGAAATGTTCACAGGAGCACAGCGATGGAAGAATGGAATAGGTGCACTGGTGACACAAGAAAAAAAAATCAGAAAAAAAATTACTCCTACTTAATATAAATGCCACATCAAACACACGAATGAAAGGTGAATATGGCTGCAATACACTCCACCCTCCACACATCATTATGGGAGCTAAGAGCTGTGTGCTTAATGCTATGGAGATGACTGTTATGAATAGTGATGCAAATCTTACCACAAGCCTTATCAAAGAGGGTGGAGTGCATGTTCCAACAGAAGACATTACCCTCCCCTTCTGCAAAGAAATGCACACATACACATACACACACACACACAGAACCACCAGAAGCAAAATCAAACAACTCCTCAGCCTGCACATCTAACAGTCAAAGTGCAGATGACAAAGCTTACAAGCATATACTTCATTGAACTGAAACTACATTCTTACCATAAGGAATTTAAAAGTAAAAAACACAAGTGCTTTTACTTGAAATGTGCCACTCTTAATAGGTTGTTGCCTCTAACAAAAGTGTGCAAAACTTGAGATTAATAAAGTTATTTGGGGCACAAGCTTAATACCACTCATATAAACAAAGTCATACCAAGACATCAACATCTAGTATTTATACACAACTGCTTAAAAAATAACTGTTAGTACTAACACATGGAAGTGCTTATAATGTAGCAATATGATGCTGGCATCTCTGCATAAAAGATTAGCTATAAGAACGGAAGCAGAAAAAGAAATTTAAAGAGTGAAAAAAATTTCTTCCTTGTTAGGGTCATAGGTTCTGGGCTATTTTCTTTTCCTTTTATATGTAACTAATTATACATGTCCCCAAAAGGGGAAAATAACCAATTATTTAACCATTTACATTTAGTCCAGTTTTATTTTGTGAAGGAACACAGGTATGTGTGACCTCTGACATAAATCTGGTTTGTAATAACAACATGATTCTATTCCAACGCTGAGAGGACAATACATATCACATCAATGACAGAATCTGAAACAAAGGATTATGAATATGCCTTCAGTTGTGATTTGTCAGCATTCTGGGAGAGTCCCTATGCATGTCCGTGCAAAATACACACTTATATGTGAATTAAGTTAAAATTTAGCCATCATTAACATAAATCCTGAATTTCTAGAACTGTTCATAAGACTATCAGTGACAGAAGTAACACAACATTTTTGACTGGAATGATGCAAACGTGTTCTTAGTCTCTGGTTGGCACTGTATTTTGGTCCAGTTAGTGGGTAAGATTATATAGTTGGGAACCACATTCCTAAGTTTCTAATATCAGCAATACAACTTTGTATAAGCTAAAGCAAAACACTTTGTGTCCTTTCTCAAAAAATATTTCTCTTCAAATAAGAGTACAGTAAACTATGCACTGATTTTCCTTAAATGTTAATAAATGAGCACCAATGGTTATAATAAGAAGCAACAACTTCCATGCTGTTACAATTCATGAGACAAAATAATTTTAAAGATGTAGCCTTACCTTAGTTATGCTTCAGTAACTGTATCCCAAAATGATGTAACAATATGACACAAGTAACTCATGAAAAAAAAAATCTCTTGTGTCCCTTGGGGGCGTGTGTGTGTGTGTGTGTGTGTGTGTGTGTGTCCAAAATAGTATTAGTGAAACTTAATGCAGAATATTTGACTTTTTTTTTTAGAAACTGCAGGAAGCCTGAGCATTCTGAATAGGGTTTAAATCACAAGTATGCGAGTGATTCTTTCTTTTTAAACTAAGAGAAGACAATTTATTTAAAGGTGGTGAAAAGGAGGAAAAGAGAGATGATAGATAGCTACTTGATGAGTAGGGAGCATTTGAAAGCAAAATACTCCACAAGTGATTGTTTTTGACCAAAAATTATTTCACTAATGGTATAAAAAAATTAAATTATAGAACGTTTTTTAGTGAAATGGATTTAATTAGAAATATTACAAGAATCAAAAAGGACTAACTATAAATTTCCAAGAGAAGAAAGGCTGATTTGGAATAGAAGTGACTGAATGGACAATTTTATTCTTACTTACAACCTTCTTTTCTGACGTCATCTAGATGCTATTTCTGCCAAGTTAATGCTTCTGTCTAAGGACATATTTTAAACTACAGTCTGGCTAGCTTCCAAACTAAAATTCTCTCTGCTCCATAATTATCTATCATGCTCTGTATATATTACCCTGTCATCTCTGAAGTAGCCTCTGCTTAAACTCTCTTGCCTCCAACCTTGAATGTGAAGTGTCTCCATGGTAAGGGTATTGCTGTCCTTAAGGGTATTGCTGTCCTTTTCTTGTTTACAGTACCCACTAATTTTCTTAGCCTTGTTCACTTGCTTCCTTTTTCCTATTCGATAACCATAAAAGTCCAAATTCTCCTAACATTGCATAACCATATGCCACTCTGCTTGCTTTCTCAGTTTCTTCATCTTTATAAAAGGGAAGGAGTAAGCACTATCTGTAAGGCTCTTTAGCTAACCACCCCCAACACACCATCATCATTATCATCAAAGAGCTTACCCATACACCAGCGACTCCAAATTACATAGGAGCAGCAGAACCAGTATTTTTGGTGTTCTCTGCTTTTCTAACTTAGGATGAGTGTTAAGTGATTTGAAAAGGGAATGACTACACACTCAGAATATTAATCCTTCATTTTTTATTTAGGTAGAAATGCTGAGTAATATTTGCTCTGAACTTACCCTGTTAAGTTATTTTTAGGCTGTATATAAACATGTGCCCAATTGTAAAGAATAATTTTATAAGTATCCTTCAAAGAATTGGGGCAAAAATAACAACAATGTTTTTACCCTATTGTTTAACCCATGTCCCTTTAAAACAAAACTGACAGCTAAATTCAAACGTACAAAATTAGCACAAGCTGATTAACTGCATTGTCTAGTTCACAGTCACAATCTGCTCTTAATCCTAACCAACAAAACAGAAAGCAAATAACAGAGGAGTAATATATGAATGCATTACCAAAAATAAAATTAAACACTTAAAGTAAAAAGCAATAGATTTCCTTGTCTGTCACTCTTTTTCTCAACTCCTCCCTAAAGGAAAACTCTACCAGCCATGTTTTTCTGATACTTGAATTATTGTTTTTGTTGTTCTTTTCTTTTTCCTTTCCTTTCCTTTTCTTTCTTTTCTTTCCTTCCTTCCTTCTTTCCTTTTCTTGTGCTGGTAACTAAACTCAGGATCTTGTGCGTGTGCTCTCTGCCGAGTGGATTCTTAGCCCCTTGAATGATTTTATTTTTAAAAGATAAATGACACTGAAATGATTTGTCATATTTTACCACTTAAAACCCATTTGACGTAATGAATTTAAAATGAATTAGCTAATTTTGTACACCTCTGAGAAAATAATAACCTAGTATGACAGCATTTCTACTTTAGTGTCTAACCTAAATAAAACATTCTGTGCTTCTTAATTACGAGGGATAAGCATTCTATTTACAGTACATTTTTTTAACCTTTTGAAGCCCACAGAACATGGAATCTTTATGAAGTCCCATTAGGAACTGATAATGTTTCACATTACTGAAACATTAGTCAATAAGAACAAAATGAATTCATGAGTCTTTTAAAGATTTTTAAAATTTAAAGAAGTAAATAGAATGCCCATTACAATTAGTTACTTTAAATGTTTCTCAGTGGCAGAGCACTTGCCTCATAAGCACAAGGCCCTGAGTTCAATCCCCAGCACCACCTGCAAAACAATAACCAATGATAGGCAGATTGTATCTTACCTTGGCAAACTCACTGTTCATTTGCCTTCAAGTCTAGACTATCACAGTTAATAAGCTCCCAAAGTATAACAAATAGTGTCTAAGATCTCTTGTCCATATGCCTTCATAAGCGAAGGCAGGAGCTTGAGAATCTAATGAAATTATTTTAGAACTTCAGGTTAAAAATAAACAACTACACACAATCTCCAAAGCTAAAAATTTTATTTAAGAAAGAATACAATTAAGGCATCTGACAAGATCCCTATAGCATACAAAAGGAAGGGAACAAGTAAATCGAGAAGATGAGAATCTAATGGCAATATAGACTGATTTTCATACATTTTATCTTATGCCAGGTTTCTGTTTTCATTCACTCCTGTACTCAAAAATGAAACAAAACAAAACACAAGACAAAACAACAAAAAACAGCCCACTAACTATGGTACAGACTCTACAAGGTCCTGGATTCAAATTCTCATTCACAATGATTATTTGGGTCACGCTGGGTAACTTATCTCTCATTTTCCATTTCCTCATCTACAAATTAGAGGCAATATCTGTACAGATTTTCTAATGTTAGGTTGATAATTTTTTTTTTTTTTGTGGTGCCGGGGATCGAACTCAGGCCCTTGTGCTTACAAGGCAAGCACTCTAATCACTTAGCTAAATCCCCAGCCCCTTAGGTTGATAATTATTTATTTATTTATTTATTTATTTTCAGATTTTCTAATGTTAAATGACATAATACATGTAAGAAATCTAGTATGTTGCCTGGCACACAGTAGATGATTTCAGACTCTTCCATTTAAAACAAATGAATATGTAATATTTTTTCTTGGCTACTCATTTTTTACTTCCATATCATATTATTAGCTCCCCAGCATCTAGTAACTTTGTTAACATCTAGAGGTACCCAAATAAATGATGAATGAACTGAATTTACGTAATGTTTCCACTAGTGTTGTTTTCTCTGGCCATACAGAATAGCCTTGTAAGCACATGGCTAGCTATTGCCAGTACTGCTATGATGCTTGGCATTGGCCAACAGAGAGTTACAAATTTGGATAAAATATGGCTCTTTCTAAGGCATTTGCCTTTAAAATTCTTTAAAATTCTTAGAAATGGTAACCATTTGGCTATTACATGTTGTTAGTATTTTATTATAAATGAATTCATAATTAGATCTCTCTACAACAGGCACTGCCTTTAGCCGCAGCCCTCTGGGTACCAGGAAGGCTGGGGCACAGGGGTGAGCTTCACAAGCTTAGAGAAACGACACTTCCTAACCCAGCTGCCCTGAGCAATAATAGATATATAACACATATTATCTTATTTAAGTCTTAAAGCAGTTCATGAGAGAAAGTGTGAATATTCCCATTTTATACATGAGGAGACTTGATTGAGACAGGTTGAGAGACTTGTTTAAACTGACAAATAAAACATGGTAATTTGGAACTCACTCCCAGAATTATCTAGGCTCATAGTTCATGCTGTTCTGTCCCACCAGGATGCTCTTAGGAGGACAACAAAAGCGGTGTAAGATACTGAGGGCCACTTGCCTGCATCACAGTTCCGCCCAATGTTGGTTTTGGTTTTTTGTTTTGTTTTTTTTTTTTTCATTAAAAAAAATTAAGAACCTAATCAGTATTGGACTATGACAGAGTTCAGGTCTTAGTCATCTTTGGAGATCTATGTGTGGAAGAGGGTGGTACCATTTTTTTAAATTAAGACAAATTTATTCTTGTTCTCATATTCTTTCACTTTGTTGGCCAAATACTAAATAACTGATATTTATAAGGTTCAAATTTACCTTCTATTAACTGTTTCCTTTTTTATCTCTGAATAGGGTTAGCTCAGACAAGTGATAAGCCACTTAGGTGGGGAGGTACTACATGTAAAACTTTAGAAACTTTAAACACAATATAAGCATGGTATATAGCCAGTTTTCAGATAGTATAGGCTCAGCATTTCATATAAGCAAGACAGATGGTGACCTTGTTAAATGCCATGTCTGTCCATCTACAACACTCACACCCCCAATACTATGCTTTGTCTTCGAGTAAATGTGCTTCAGAATCTGTGAGAGCCGTGAGTACACCCAGGACTGCAACACCCAAGATAACCAGGAATAGGCAGTGCTCTACATGGTGGAGTCAGAGGCCAGAGGTGGGGCGTATAAGCCAAGCCACCTTCCCTAATCCCGTACCACCCACAATTATACAAGAGCAGAGCAATTTCATTCTCCTACTCAAGCTTTATGCTTACCCTTCCATAATGTGTTTTGCCCTTGAGAGAAGGATTCTCAAAGTACATATTTAAAACAAACTTAGTAGATGGGTAGATATGTATAGAACTTTCCTTGTTTTTCTATCAATATTCTTCAATGACTCTATTGAAAGGACCTCCTTTGCTTTACTGTTACAACCTCCTTAAAAATCTTATTTTTCATGAATGAGATCTCCTTGCTTGCTGATTTAAGGCCATAATTTTTAGGTCCCTCTTAGTGAATATCTTTTAAAATAGCCTCTTTACTTTTATGCCTAAAGGCTTTAAATTTCAATTTTCAATAGTAACTTCACAAGACTAAAAGAGCTGGAAATCAATTTAACTGATATATCCTTTTTCTACTTTCCAACAGAAAATTCTAAATTCAAATTAAAGTATGAGTTATAGCCATAAGTAATCCTAAAGAAAGTAGACCTGATCTACTTTTGTGTTTTCAAATCTCAAAAATTTTTACTTGGCAGGTCATTATTACATATTGAGATATGATGTAAGTGGCTTAGAGTCCATTTTTGTGGAGAATTTACTTCTGTCATGTAGTTAGCAATAAACACAGAGGTTCTCAAGATTAGACATACACCAGGGCTGGGATACAGCTCAGTAATGCAGCGCTTGCCTAGCATGCATGAAGGCGCAGGTTCAGTCCCCAGTACCATAAGGCAAAAACAAAGAAACATGGTGAGCTGGGGACAGTGGTGCCTGCCTGTAATCTCAGCAATTGGGAGGCAGAGGCAAGAGGACTACAAGTTTGAAGCCATCCTGGACTACAACAGTGAGACCCTGTCTCAGAAAAACAAAGAACCAATACCAACCCCCCCCAACAGACTATACATATTCCAAAGTGTGTATATGTGTATGCATACATACCCACCCACATAAATTTATGCATATCTAATTATGAGGATATATTCTAAGATGCTTAAAAATTCATTTTTAAAATCCATAACTTTAAAATTTGCTTTACGTATAATTACTATGTGATCCAAAAACATTTGTTTCATCTGTATATCCATCGCACTCAGTGTTTAATAAAAAATGTTGACTAATAGTCTAATATGAAGAATGTGCCTAAAGAATATAACCTGAAACAATCTATGGAGAATAATCACTGGCATACTTTTAAAATTTACATAGTAAATTAAAAAATAACTCTGGTATTACCAGGATCAACATCAAAGGATCTTTGGAAACTGTGAGACTTGGTTTATAAGTTTGTTGCGGGTTTGATAATGATTTGGCAAGTTTTGTGTACTTAAAAATTATGGCATTAAAATAAAAACAAACAGAAACAAGCCCTTAAATATTTTTTTAAATATTAGAATGAGAAAAGTTGTTTGTGTATACATTTTTAAAAGGTAAAAATGTGTATGTTGTCATATCTATTCTTACTTTTAAAATTTCATTGTAAAAGTTTTGGATCTGCATGGCAGGGGTCATTCATTAAGTGACTCTTTTCTCAGTATAATAGGTGCAGTGAGTGTAGAATTGACCTATGAAAATAAAAGTCACAAGTTAACAACTTTGCAATAAAATTTACCTCGCTGGAACTGGTAGTTTGGGGCAAAGAACAGAAGATTTTGGAGATATAGTATATTCTGAAGACTTTAGGTCGTAGCTACATAGTGCTGAGCCTGTCGAAAGAAAAGCTGTATGTTAGTTGGCAGAACAGCTTCTGGACAAATTCTCTCTCTCTAATTTGTTAATATGTTAATATTAATACAACTGTTAAACATTATAGAATTAATAATAATCTCATTTGCTTTACATTGTCAGTCATAAATGATCTAAAACTGATTCTTTTCTGAAATTACTGGTAATATAATTCATGTACAAATTTTAATATTAAAAATAATAATAACACAAAGTACTAAAAGTACCTGTACTGAGTATCTGTCATACGTCAAGTTTTACACAAAATGACATATATATACATCATTTACTTTAACTCTATAAGGCAGGTATTACTAAGCTTAATTTACAGGAAATAGAAGCCAAGTAATAAGACAAACAACCTGCCCAAGAACCAGAGCTAGTAAGTAGTAGAGCCAGAATTAAACACCACATCTCTTTGACTATAAAACCCATGCTCAGCAACACATTCTGTCACTCTTTCCTATGTTTTCCATTACTACATAGTTAAGATTGCTGCATACATTCAGATAATATATTTTTTATTTAAAAAGCAGAAACACTCCTATCTGTAAATATACTGAACAAATTGATAAATATGTAAAAGTGATTCCTTGAAAACTAATTAAAATAGCTTAAATTCAATCTTAGACTGGATATGCAAAGAACAACCTATTTTCTTATCACATGGCTAATACATGTCTAAATAATATTGAAAATTTAGATGGATGCAATCTACCAAATCCAGTAGGTATTATTTTACTGACCTTATTTTGTAACATAGTAACTAGACTACTGGAAGGATCTGGGCTCTAGCTCTAATTTTGCTGAGCATCTACTGCACTGTCACGTATACCACTTATATTTGATACCGTATTTCTAATTTGCACAAATACTTTATTATTATATAAAACCAGAATAGCTTCGCATTTGTATTATGATAATGGACTTTCACACCGTACCACATATAGAAAAATCTTAAATTACAATGTGAGACAAAAATGGCAGACTATAGTACCAGGTTAATAATGAAAAAGACATGTGAGCACATAAGCAGAAAATCGAGAGGAATTTAGGAAAATGAATATGGCCAGATTTGTTGGGACAACAAAATTGGGAATGAATTTACTTCATTTATATCTTGCTTGATAATCAAAATAATTTTTAGAAAGCTGAAGACTGCCATGTAACTCAGCAATGGCCTGCTAAATGTTTAAATAAGTGGGCCATAATAGCATACTTACAAATACAGCATATATTTTCAATAAAGATAATTCAAGTAATTTGACAATGCAAAAAATATTTTGAAAGACACATTTCAAAGTTATATGCCACTGTTTTCCAACCTTTTTCAGTTTTTGATAGACTCAATGGGAGACTAAATTTTAAAACTTGCTTTGAACTATTCTTTTCCATTTTAATGAACGTATTTCAAAAATAATTGAGCTAGGGATATGGCTCAGTGTCAGAGCATTTGCCTAGCATGCTCTAGTGCTCAATATCCAGTAGCACAAGAAAAAAAATTAAATATTTAACTCTTCTAAAAGTATTCATGTTTAAAGGTAAATACCACTGGCTTCTATTTCTGGCAATTTTGAAGAGAATATGACAGCAATGGCAAACAAACATTTCAGATTAATCCTAAAATAGCTAGGAGTTCTATTTTAGAAATGCTTATGAAAAAACAGCAACTGTGTCAGTTAACTGCAGGGCATCCAACATGACTGTCAATTCTTGATCTGAATTGTCAATTTGTTTCCTTCAGAGTCCAAGATGGAATCCATTTGCAAAATATAAAAGGCATCAACTAAAGCACTTTGTGTCAGTGCTGCTAAACACTCTGCTCCATCTGAATTCAGTGAACACAATCTCTGTTCCCACCCCTTCTTCATTTGAAAAGGGAGGACAGCAGGTGCAACTGAGTTTGATTTTATAAATACTTTCCTAGGATAATATTCAATGAAAGCATAACAGCCTTATCTCTGATGGTCTTCTGGGACACAGGCCAGTACTAAGCAGATCCTGTATTAAAAGATTAAAGGGAAAAGATCTGCACAATGTGTTAATAGCAAAGATCATGAGAAACTTTATATGCTTTATATGTTCCTGCTCAAGGAGGTGACAAAGGAGGCTGAAGGAAGAACACTGAAGCAACAGCACAATGGCGAACATTTTAGAGCTGTTTTTCTTTTTCTGTTTATTAGCTAATATACTTTCAGAGAACATTTTAAAACTAGCATCTGTTTTATTTTTTATGGCAGAAGTATAAACAATACCTAGTGCAAGTGGTCTGGACATAAAGTGTATGACAAATTATCCCTACGATGCCAAAGTAGGTAAAAACCATATTTGAGTAATGAAAAGTCAAGAACCAAAAACAAGCTTATCTAAAATGCACTAGAGGCAATTCATGCAACTCAGCCAATGTTATTCAAAGACTATCAAAATGAGTGATCTCAGGTACCTAACTTGGGTATACAGACATTTATCAAGGTAAACAGTTGCTATAGTTTCCAGAACGTTTACTACAATTTTTCAAATGTCTTATAACATTCAATTATTTATTCTTCAGTTTAACACCACTTACATCAACCTTCTAAAGAAGTACATTTCTATTATCACATTCTAAAAATTACAGATGGAAAAAAGAAAATAAAAAAGAAGTAATACTTTGAAGACTTTACAAGCAGTTACTGGCATATGCAGAAATAGAATTCTGTACTCTAAAGCCACCATGCTTCTTTTGTATCATTCCTAATAATCATATTCAGATAAAATATTCAATGACCTTCTGGGGAAAACAAACAACAAATATATATGTTCTATAGGCACCTCAAAAACAGTATGTTCGAGGAAAAATTATTTCCATTACCCACTCTCTTATGTATTTTACTATATATGTGCTGCTGAAGTGAGCACTCTCTTATGTATTTTCTATCCTGGTTAACGGTTCCAGCATCCATGAAATCTCCAAGGTGAAATGTGCAGTCACCTTATGTTGTCTTGTTTATCTATAATCCTATTTTATTTAAGGAGGTTAAGTTATCAAGTCCTGTCAACCAGACTTTCCCATGTCACCTCACACCTTCCCATGTCACTTCAGACCTTCACAATCTACTGGGTCAATTGAAATCCTCTCCCAGAGGGATGCTTCCCTCCACCCTGTGGAGGACCTTTGCAATACACATTCCACACAGTCCCATTTGCATAAAGCCCATACTCCTTGGATTCAAAGCCCTCTTAAAGCATGATGCTAGCTAAAACTCCAGACTCATCAATGTAATGAACTACTTACAATCAATTCTTGCTGCTCAGCAAGCCTCCAGGCTTTTTCAGATGCAGTTTGCTCTTCCTGTGCTGTCCTTTGCAAGACTAGCATCTTAGTGAGTACTAAAATTAAGCAGAACTTCTATAATCTACTCTAACTTTATCTCTGTCAAAGCTCTCTCTGGTCCACCCAAAAAAGCCATTTGCCACTTAGCACTACTTAAAACACTGCATATTATTTTACAATTATTTTTGTTTATCATCTCCATTTTTAGAATGTGAGCTCTTTGAGAATTGGGGCCTTATGGAACACCTATCTCCTGGGTGCCACCCGAAATCCAACAGACACTCTGTTGTTAGCTATTATATTTTGGTGTTACATATTATATACAATGCTCATTTGCTTTTTACTATTCACCACTAAATATAGTATCTCAAACAGGGTTCCTCAACTTTGGTATTATGATATTTTGTGCCAGACAATTCTTGGTTATAGGAGGCTATCCTACGCATCGTGTGATGTTCAACAACATGCCTGGCCTCTATATAATAGATTCTAGTAGTTTCCCCCTAAGCACTTGCTCCATTTGACAATAAAAAATGACTACAAAAATTGCCAAAGGTCTTTGGCAGGTAAAACCATCATTAGTAGTGAACTAATAGTCTAAAATGCCAGATAAAACTGAACAGTTGCACATGTCTGTAATCCCAGCTACTTGGGAGGCTGCATTAGAAGGTCACATGTTCAAGGCCAGTCTGGGCAACTCAGCAAGATCCTATCTCAAAATAAAATAAAGTGCTGGGGAGGTAGCTTGATGATGGAGATCTTGATGAGCAGGCCCAAGTCCCCAGATTCACTTCCCAGAACCACCCAACAAACAAATAAATAAAACAAGACATAAAACTAAGAGTTGATATGTGGGGACTTTTTTTTCTTTAAGATTTTGTTAAGCAGGGTTTGGCAGCACGCACTTGCAATCCTTTGCACCTGAAGCAGGAGGACTGCTGCGAGTTTGAGACCAGCCTGGGCTACATAGTGAGACTCTATCTCAAAAAAAAAAAGAAAAAGAAAAAAGATTTAGTTTACATTACTACCACAGTGCCATTTGTATGATACCTTAAAATTAAGTGAAAATAGAATCCTGAAAATATGACTTAGAAATTT
Organism: Hystrix cristata; assembly: GCA_004026905.1. Taxonomy (NCBI): domain Eukaryota; kingdom Metazoa; phylum Chordata; class Mammalia; order Rodentia; family Hystricidae; genus Hystrix; species Hystrix cristata. The sequence goes on along the minus strand of PVJO010005373.1, from coordinate 12,839 downwards.
GCAACAAGTAGAAAAAAATCTGTCAATGCATTAGTTTTTCCTTATGAAAAACAAATTCTGTTGCCTAAGGTAGTCCAGTGAATTTAACCTTGCCTTTTCTAACTAAGAAATCACTCTATATTTATATGTAGAAGACATTTTTCCAATTTCAATTTCTAGTAACCCATGAAAAGTCTGGACATACTTGTAATACCCAGGAAGCAACCATCTACAGAAATGGGCCAGCTGGTAGTGTGGTATCAGCTGTCAACCACTAGTGGCACATCCCAGACGTACAATATTTGCTGAATGAATTAATTTTGAACATCTATCCGTATGCAAGACTTCTAGGTGTTGTGGAGAACAAGGAGAAGTGTGGGGACTGTACTTCGAATCTCTGGTGCATAATTAGTATGTACTGTTTGTTCAATGAAGCAGTTAAATTGTACTATTGAATATAAGCTCTTTTTTTCTTTTTAAAAAATTAAGTATCCTTGCTTGTCTGACTTTCAGGCAATTAAATCAATTGCTACAGTTTATCATTTTGCTTATAAATGTTATTGAGTCCAACATTTTTATTTGCTGTGCCAAAAATTCATAGTAAATCTGTGGTTTAAGGTATACTGTTATTGACTGCTAAGAAAAGGGGAATATACTGATTGTCTGTTGATATTAAACTTAAGAACCAGATAATGATAATCAAAATGCTTATTAGTATTCTTCACAAACAGCAAATTTTATCTGAATGGGACCATAATTTGTCAAAGTTTTAAATAGCAAAACAGTATTGTTAAGAAAGCACCAACCTACGGTACATGGCTCTATTCAGCATGGAGACACGGTCCAAATGGCAGCTCAAAAGTTTCAGAATTATACGTCATACAGTATATTTAAAAAGCACCCTTAAAAGATACTGCTTTTTTGCAAGCTATAAAAGCATTGCAAACAAAAGGAAAATAAAATTTCTGCCGGTTTACTATTATACTGGGAAGACAAAAAAAAAATATATATATATATATATACATACACACACATATATATATATCTGGCACATTGTATGGCACATATTAGTTACCAACAAATGGGACACTGAAACAAACCCAGGACTTAAATACTGTATCTGCTAAGACTTAGATGCTCATGCTGAACTATGGGGACAGTGAAGAGAAGAGTAGACTACAGAGATGCTGGGCCAGGATTAGAGAGGAAGAAAGGAGAGCTGCCTGAGCTGGTACTGTCTTCCCTTCTTCACCAGTTGTAATAGTATGGCTGTGCTGAGATGAAAAAGGAGCTTCAGAAGGACAAGGATTCATTTTTTTTTCTCCTGCTAGAAAATGTGCATTATTTGAGTTTTAAAAAATAATGATAAATGAGGAAAGAAACCTGTTTATGAGGGAAGGAAAGTGCAAGTAAGATGGAATTCATGCCCTGCTGAAAATAAGAACTTGGATGGGAACTTGGACCAGATGGCTTCAATTTTCTCTGTAGGGCGTAAGGTTAGGAAAGAGGATGAACAATAAGACTCACATGAAGAAAAGGTATGAATAATCACTTCAAGAGTATGTACAGGAGAGATAAATGAGTGAATAAGATGAATTAATATATTTAGGAATGAATAAAATGAACTGATTTCACAGCAATTCTGGCTAGATTGAAGCTAAACAATTTACCTGCTGGTGGCAATTCACATGGATACAGACTGAGGATAAAGTGTGTTGGGAGAATGAGAAATTATTAAGTGGCAATAAAGATGACTAGGAAAATCCAGTCCACCATCTTTCAAAAACCATTTATGGATATCTACGGTGTGAACTCCTATATTAGGGCCTGGACATTAGAGAGGAATAAAGCATAATCCTGCCCCAAGGAAATTTATATACAACTGCAAGAAGGTGATAAACAAAGAACTAAAAGAACTCTGATACTGAGTCTTTATTGTATTTGGCAACTGTACATTTTTAAAGAGCATTTTAAAATTGTTTTTCTAGCATCACATATTTATGGTAGTCATGTTATATATGGATTATGAACCATAATAATAAAACACATTTGTATACCAATCACCCAACTCACATCCTGGAATGTGTACTTTTACATTCATCTAAATTCTCCTGCCTGCTTTCAAAGCTTTCTATATTAAGGCAGTTATCTACACATAACCAACCTGATTTCCAGCTATTTCTTCCAAACTCTCTATTCTAGTCAGACATACTTGTCAAAGGCTTTCCACAAACTCTAAGTATCCAAGAAAACAACTCTTCTTTCTTGTCTGAAAGAAACAAAGATTTGAGGGAATATTTTATTTGCCTAATAAATGTATTTCTTACAAACATGCTGTAAGACTCAAGAGGTTCCTCTTATAAAATTTTAAATAATTTCTAAAGATAGTAAGAGTTCATATGAATGGATGGTTGGACTAAAAAGTACATTCAAACGTTGTCATGGAAACTTAAATTTCCTTGAAAAGTATTTACATTATCTTTTCATTCTGGTAAAAAACGTGTTACTATACCCTGCATTTAAAAATAAGGTTTAGAATTAGCATTCAAAAAGTTACTACCTCAAACAAGATTCTTCTCTTTCAAGAATATTTTTTCAAATTATGGTAAAATACACATAACATAAAATTTACTATCTTAACCATTTATAAATGTACCGTTCAGTGACATTAAGTACTTCTACATTATTGTATGATCATTACTACCATCCATCTCCAGAACTCTTTTCATCTTGCAATGTTGAAACACTTTACCTGTTAAAAAATAATACTCTATTGTATCCTCCCCATAGCTCTTGGCAACCACCACACTACTTTCTGTCTCTGTGAATCTGACTACTCTATGGACCTCATAGATGTGGAATCCTATAGTATTTGTCCTTTTGTGAATGGCTTATTTTGCTTAGCATAGTGTTCTCAAGTTTTATCCATACTGTAGTATGTGAGTGGGTTTTCATCTTTTTTAAGACTAAATATTTCATCTTATATATACCACATTTTCTTTATCCATTCTAAATGTCCCTGGATACTTAGTTTGCTTCTACCTCTTGGTTGTAAATAGCGCTACAATAAACAAGAGTGTGTAAATACTTCTTTGAGATCCTGTTTTTAATTCTTTTGTACATATATCCAGAAGTGAGACTGCTGGGATCATGTGGTAGTTCTATTTTTAATTTTTAAAGGAACTTCCATACTTTTTCCATACGATTGTATTTTATATTCCCACCCATAGTGCACCCAATTTCTCCACAGCCTCACCAGCTCCTGTAATTTATTTTTAATGGCAGATCTTCATATGGCCTGAAAAACCCACCAGCTGGGTCTTCTGTGGAGGCCGCACTCAGTATCACATTCACTTAGAAGGATGCTGGCCTGGAAACAAAGATGCCAGCAGGCTGGCACAGGCCATTTTTCATCAGGGGATTTTCTCAGCGAGCCACACAGCTGAAGAGGGACTAGCTCTGGCTTGGCACTCCAGATGACAGCTCAGGTTCAAGGCACCAAGACTCACATCCTGCAGGCCTGGGAAGGTAGCTCAATACTCGATCACAGCTTTGAATGCCAGTGTGAGCCATAGGGATTTTTATTTTATTATTATTTTTTTTTTTACTGCTGATGATTTCTGAGCAATGAATTAGACTGAAACTCTGAGAACATTTATATGGCAGCAGTACCTAAAGGAGCTATAAGTAGAAAGATTAGGGATGGGAAGACTATTACATTCCCATAGTGGAACATTAAGGATAATGGCAGCAGCCAACTCTACTTTTAACTATTTAGTACTTGTCAGACACTGTCCTAAGCATTTTTCATGAACTGACTCTTCACAACAATGCTAATGAGGTAAGTTAGGTACAGATGTTATCCTTATATCAAATGGGGAAACTGAGGTATGGAGAGGTCAAGTAACTTGCCCAGGGTCTCACAGCTGTTAAGCAGAGGGAGCAACATTTGAACCCAAACGATTCGACTCCAGAGCCTGTACTCTTAACCATTCAACTACACCGCCTATCAGGTATTCATGTTGCTCACAGAGTCTAAGATTTTGCAAAAAATCCTTATGGCATAACTCAGCCCTCCTTTAGAAATCCAATAGTGATAAGGCTGATAGTTTTGGCATAAGGTTCAGCAAGACAAGCAAGTAGGGGATACCATGTGGGGACAGAAAATGAGATCTTAAACAGTAGTTAGCACCACTTCATTCAGTGCTCATCACATGCCAAGTATTCTCCATGCATCACCTCATCTAATCCTCATAACCTATAAGGTGTTATTCTTAATTCACACTTTTTCAGATGAGGAAATCTGGGTTCAGAGAAGCTCTATCTTTTATTGCAGAACTAGTGACAGAATCAGAATTGAAATCTGGATTCAAATCAATCCTATGCCTTTTTCACCATTTTATGCTGAGGGCAAGGAGTGGTAGGACAGGAATATTCCACTTCCATTGTCCTCGGAAGGCCTCGGCCCCACCGGAAACACGGAGCCACATTGATGTGTGCACAGCAAAAGCCCTGGCTGTTTCTCCACCCACCCTGAAGTCAAAACAGGTGGGTACTCGAGTCAGCCTCTGTTCCAAGGAACCAGGACTAGCCTTAGACTTGGGTGGGCCTGAAGAGTCCTACACACAAAGCTCAAACAGGAAAGCTCAAAGACGGAAGAAACACAAAACAAAACATGACCTGGAGGGTACATCAGTACATGGCCCTCCACAAAGAGAGGTTTCAAACCATTTCTGAAGAGAACTGAGGCAAGCCACTGTGGAACTGAGGATAGCACTTGCAAAGAATCTCAGAACAGAGTAGATTTCAGAAACTGACTCCACTGGTTTTCTCAGCAAATTCCCATACAGTTAACCTGCAACTTCCTCAAAACTATTCTCAGAAAAACAGCCACGATGTGTTAAATTTAAAAAGCAGAACATAAAATTATATATACAGCAACACACTGAAAAAGAACTGATGTTTCTTTTTCTACATCTTTATATTTTTTCTAAACTATTCAAATTTCCTGTAACATATATCTATCTATATATATATATATAGATAGATATATGTTACACTGTTATTCACAGACTTTAAAAATATATACGTATAACACTAAGTGAAATACCTTTAATACTTGAAAAGAGGGGAAAAACTCAAACTTTACATAGAGTGTTCTAGTAATTCCCAAATACTCAACAGACTCTATCAAAATCACCTGAAGCATTTATTAAAAAAAAAAATACAGATTTCCTGAGCCCAAAGGCCTACTAAGAATTACCCTAAGAGGGAGTCCAGGTATCTAGAATTTTGTTTTGATTTGAGTAAAGGTGTGTGAGATAATAGATGTTTGGGGTTTTTGTTTGTTTGGTTTGTTGTGTCTTTTTGAGACAGGCTCTTACTATATGGACCAGGCTGGCTTTGAACTCAAGTTCAAGTGATCCTCTTGCATCAGCCTCCACAGTGGCTGGGACTACAGGCATGCCGCCACAACTCAGGAGTCTAGAGTTTCAACAAACTCCCTACGGTGACTCTAATACTCTCAATAAGGAAATCCAAAATTACTTCAATTCTCTTCTTCTTTTAAGGTTCTTTGGTATCTTATTTAAAACTAGGAAAATCTTACAATAGAATGTAAACACATAATATTTCATAGTAATTATAGGTAATGGAATTGTAGATCTATCTGTACAGCCTAAAATCTCACCATTCATCTCTGCAAACTTCTGGACATCACTCAAGGTTTTCAATTCTTGTCTTGGACATGCTGCTACACATAGTGCTACAGATTTGATCTTCCGGTTTATCAAGTCCAGATTGCATGGATCCAAAAAGAACACATACCTAAAACATGGAGAAAAAAAGCCGTAATATTATTGCACAAAATACATCCTGGTTTACTTACTGTGTATTTGACTAAACCTAAAAGCAAAGAACATCTATTCCATAGTCCTTCATAAGAAACATTTCACAAATCTAATCATCAGTGAATTTTTAGAAAATAATTACTTACAAATATATTAACAGTAGGAACGGGATAATTAAAGAATTTAAAATTTTTATAATCTATTTTTCTTTACATTTTTGCAACATGCACACACAAATTTTATAATTGGAAATCATCTATTTTAGTTGAAATGTTCTCAAAATTGTATAAAAAGTATTATAGGAATACCCCAATATTACCACCCAGCATGAATTATAGTTCTTACTTAAGTCACAAATTTCAGTTAATGAATATACAAATATAAAAATAATTAAATACAAATATGTGTATATTAATATGTTAAATACATAAAAAATTGAATGGAAATTACAGAAAAATACACCAAAATTTCTGTCATCTCTCTGAGTACTAGAGTAAAGTGGTTTTAATTTTCTTTATTTTACTTTTTGGAACTCTCACTTTCTAAAAACAGTGCAAATTACACTTGAATTGAGGTAACTGCAGTAAACACTATTTATTTAAAAGGTCCATTACAGATAGACAAAATAATCTCCACATCCTAAATTATCTCCTCTCTATCTTGTATTTTCATAATTTTAAAATGGATGATTATTTAGAAATCATGGTACAACAGATACTTTTTATGTGATAAACTAGAAAGAGATGACCAAGACTGCAGATGTTATCAAATTTGCCCAAAGAGAAAGTAAGGCCCAAGTACTCTTAGATGAGACAAAGTGTACTATTACAGATCAAAGAGGGGACTGTAAGGAGGAAAGCTTTCACGCAGGTAAGAGTTAAGAACCTCCAGCTGGGGGTTCAGTTCTATGGAGTACTCGGAAGGTTTTATAAAATCACATTATCTGTCATCAGCCTTTCGTACAATACAACTCAAATGTGCAACAGGAAATATAACTAAATGTAAGAACTAGGCAATCACTTCTCAGCCTATCGGCTATGATCAAGTGAAGAATTAGTAAAAAAAAAAAACCTGAAAAACAAAATAGTAAAATCAGTACATGTGCTGGAGTAGACACTATGTATTAAAGGATAACAGAAAAAAAATGAAGCTGAGAGCAACGTAGGGAAGGAGGTACTACGGAGGCCTTTGCAGATGGGAGTGACACTGCACTGAGCAAGCAGGAAGGGCAGGTGTAAGCTACAGTGCAAAGTGCCAAAGGAATATCTGTTACCCTATTAGTGACTTCAAAACCATTAATGTTCTACATAGATAAAATGAATGCAAAGAGGACAGGAAAAAAGACATGGTTTGGAAGCAGAATTTGTGGACATCTGCTATGGCTGATGACAAGGAGGTAATATAAGCACATTACTGTTTCTAGCAAACTTTGGGTAGGAACAAGCATTCCCTTACAACTTCTACCTCTACTTGTCCTGACTGAGCATCTGACTGTGCATGTCCATGCTTGGGACTCTGTACAATGAGTGGCAGAAAAGTAGATTCTGGACCGGGAACACTCAGGTCCTTGAGGGGAATGTCCTAAAACCTTTAAATCCACCACCACTGTCACCATCACCACCATTAATAACAATGCTATTAACAATACCCATAAAATAATGCTAACCAGCATTTATTGTTACTTCCTGTGTATCAGACACCATATTGAACCTTTATATATATTAACTCATTTTATTCTCACAAAAATACTGTGGGGTATTGGGGTGGGAGGCAGCAGAACTGGGGTTGGGGAAGGGAGCTGAGTGCACGTCTCTAAGGGATAAGCAATGCCTCCAGAAGTATCTGGAGAAGTCATTTGACAGTAGAAAAACAGGCTTAAAGAAAAGGAAAAAGGCCAGAGGCTGCCAGGGCCTTGCAGCTGGGCCTAACCCAGATCACTGATAACCTCTTGGGACAGATGCATTGTCTGATTACCCTGCCCAAAGTGAAGAATTAGGTAGAAATTAGAAAATTCTTCCTAATTCTTCATTAAAAAAAAAAAAAAAAAGTAAAATTGAGGCTCAAAATGTCTCTACCAGCCTCCAAGGCCCAAAGTACCCCTGGCTACCTTTATTACCTTAAATATATTCCTTTGAGCTATACTAGTGACTGAGCAGCAGCCTCATACCATGCTTTAGTCAGATCAATCTGAACTTGCTTTCTGGTTTTCCGTCTCTAAATAGTTCTCTGACCTTGGAAAATTGATTTATCATTCTGAGTTTCTTTATTTGTAAAACTGCATACTACTGTAGGGACAGGGGTCCCTATAGGTACAGAAAAGGTAGGGTAATGGCCTCATTGAACATTATTAAAAATTAATAGATAATTCTGACCTCTACAGCCAGACTCTGAAAGGCAAAGACGGCTATAAGCCAATAGTGAGAAACATAAAGGCCGCTTCCAACAATTAAAGAGACAAAGGCAAAGGAACTAGTTCGGGGAAGGTCCCAGGTAGTGATTAACATAAAAACCACAAAGTTCTCCTTTATTTAATCCTTACATCTAAATAACCTGTCCTTAAGGCCCCCACTCATAATCTTATTCTCTACCAAAAGGTAAGGAAAGGTCTCACGGCTAAGAGAAATCCGAGGTAAAGGCAACAGACAAGCCCAGGAGTCAATCAGAGTCCAAGGGCCAACACAAGGAAAAACCCAATTGAAGGGACTACAGAGAAGGGCTCAAGAGTATTTCGCTTTGGAATGCTCCCGAGTAGCTATCATCTCTCTTTCCCCTCCTTTTCCACCCTCTTTGAATAAACTCTCTTCTCTTAGTTTAAACCCCGTTTCTTTAATTCTTTACTGTAGCTGGATTTACAATCCCTGGGAGCTGCCTTTTCTAGCAGGGGAGCAGCTTATAGTCCACCTCTGGATGTAACACTATTTATATTATGGTTTGCTGTAATGTTATTGATAACTATAAAGTACCTAACATATAGTATGTACTTAGTGATTTACATCATTAAGAAAATTATTTGCCTTTCACAAATTTCACAATTGATAATAAGGCACTAAACTCAACACTTTCTAATACAGGCATAAAACAGGACTACAATGCCACTATTTAGTGCTCATTTGGAAGAATGATATGTATAACAATGTTTGTGACTGTTAGGTCATTACCCTTGATGAGAACTAAGTAGGCTCTAGAACAGGTCTGGCACAAGGAAAATAAGAGCAAGAGCATGAGAGGAACTCTACAATGACCATATGGCACTGTAAAATTAACCCTGCACCTTCTGAGACTCTCGTATATGGTTTGGGAAAATCTACAAAATACTGAAATGGTTATCTTCAGAAATTTATACCCAGAAGCATACATATACACATTTACATTCTATACCTTCCCCACCACCAGTCTGAGAACATACTAAATTCCCTACACACACATACACAAAATGTGAAAAATAATCTACAGGTTCCAGTTTTAGATTCTGTTAATACTTCTTACTGCATACTGAGCTAGTGGGCACTGTCAGACATATGACCATATTTGATCTTCACCACTATGTGAATAGAGGCCATTTGCTACTGCACAGATGATAAAACAGAGCCCCCAAAGGACTAACTATGTGGCCCAAGAGAATGAGGTGCCAAAGAATGAATTAAAACCTAGCCCTTCTGATTCTGAGTTTCACTCTGGCTCTATTCTGCTCTACTCTCAAAATATTTCCCACAAACACCATTAATAATTTTAACTGTTTGATATTGACTTTGAGTGTTCTATTTCCAGTATTTCCAAGTTTATCTAATCTGTGGCAACATATTTATAAATAATTACATTTTAACTAACTAGTATTTAACTGAATATTTATAGGCTAGGAAAAATGCTTTTATCACACATAAATTGATAATTCAGTAAAAATGGTATACTTTCTTGACGATTGATTTGAAAATGCCCTTAGGTTTTAATCTGTTTCCATTTTAATTAAAAAAAAATAGAACTGTATGTGGCAGGTTTTTGTTTTTTTTTACAATGAAATAAATAACCAACTCTAAATAAATATGGCATTAGCAGACTGGATTACAGTAGCTTCCCTTTATCTTCAGTTTTATCCTCTGTGGTTTCAATTACCTGTGATCAACCAAGTCTGAAAATATTACATGGAAAATTCCAGAAATAAATATTCATAAGTTTCCAATAACTTTTATTCAAGTACCTTGTTATAACTCTTCTATTACTGGTTGTTATTCATCTCTTACCGTGCCTTATTAATAAATTAAACTTTCTCATAGGTATGTATGTATATGAAAAAAGAGAGACAGAATGACAGACAGATAGCCAGATGGTTCGTTTAGTACCATCCCTGGCTGCAAGTATTGCTTAATGTCTTAGATTGTACCTCCTGAAGATAAGTGGGGACTGCTGTATTGTAAGCAACTGAAGACTTAGTTATTTGTCAACTGGGAAGGTGAAAGAAAGATTCCTCAAAACTCAACCCACTTTCACTCCTCCCAGGTAAGTGGTGAGACAGGAAAGGGCACATGAGTGTTGTGAGCGCTTCCTACGCAACTCTGGTTACACACTCTAGCCTCTGTGCCCATTCCTCCAAGGCAGAAAACCAGCATCATAGTTAATTTATGAATTAACTATGAATTAACTAAATTAACTAATTTATGAATTAACTAAAAAAATAAGATCTAATTTAAAAACAAGTTTTTTATTGCTATTCTGCGTGGGTCATCAGGTAGACCTATTAATAACTTAATAATAGCTTTGTTAAATTTCACATCCTTTAGAGGAACAGGAATGAAAGAAGGATGAAAAGCAATAAGCGAAAAATATTCTGGAAATTAAACAGCTTAGACACCTGCAGGCATTGGCACATACAACACGCACACAGCGTGATCGCATGACATAGAGAAAACAGTTGCAAAGGGAATTGCAAAATAGCCTAAGCAAGCTTCGAAGGTAGAAGTTAGAAGAAAACAGAAAAAATTCTCAGACCAAAATGCAAAGCAAATATAGAGGACAGCAGGAAAGGTACACTAATATATTTTACAACTGGGTGGCCTATGTGATTATTTGAGGGAGATGAAAAAAATTCATTTTCAATTGAAAATTTTGACATACAATTATGGCTAAAAGACAGGAAAAGGAAAAACATCTGAGTAAAATGTACACAGTGAACAAGAAGACAGATGTATCAAAGATGAAAACAGGGCAGTGAGGCAAAGGAGAGGCACTAAATCACAGAAGCTCAGGGAGGGGGACAAGGGCCACAAAAAGAGTTGACTTTTAAACCTGTGTTCAGAGTAAGACGACAGAACTGCATGGTGTGATGGCAGAGAAGGTTTACAGCTAGTTTAAACCTCTATTCCCTTTTCACTTGCTTCACTGACAATAGGAGAAGGTAAAGAAAATGAGATTTACAAAGAATTTACTGGAAGTCACAAAGTGTGTTAGGCTCTGTCCTTATAATAGTGATCCAACAAATGAGGGAACCAATTTAGAAGTGGGCGACTCAAGGAAAGCCACACTGACCTGAGCCCTGGGAAGGAGGAAGACCCAGTGTTTACTCTTTCTAATTCAAACTGGAAAGTGAGAACAAATGTAATGTAAAGTGAATGGCAGGCTGATGATTGACCAGTTAAATGAGGTCAATCCTTTGGCGCCCCAGAGCAGACAGAGATGACCTGGTCACCAACAACGCCCATACAATCAGGAATAAATACGATGATATGATATGAAAATATTTTATTAATTCAGCAATTATTAATGGGTACTCCTGCCCTTTGGATACAAAATCCATATAACACAGTTTTTGGTACACAGTCTAGAAAAGAGATAAAAATACAATCAATCATTTCAAAACTATATAATATTTGAGATGGTACTAGAAACTGTATAGTTTTATATGGAGGACAAGGGGTTACTGGAAGCATAAGGAGGAAGAGGCAGTATGCAAGCCACATTTTGAAACTGAGCAGGAATTTTCCAGACAGATGGGGAAGGGAGCACTCTAGGCAGAAGAAACTGAATGCCCAAAAGCACAGAAGCATGAAAGAGCATATTTAAGGAACTGCAAATAATCTGATAGTCGACTACAGGGTAGGGCATCAAAGAGCTATGTGCCAAAGAGACGCGGGGATCGAAGCAGCCGTCCTTAGAACCTGGAGGATCTCACAGCTCCACTCCATTAGGCAACACCCTGCAAACTGCCACAGCACAGTGATGCCTTGGTGTAACCAGCCCTTGGGTTGAAGAGAGGGAATGACTGGGGCGCAGAGCGCCGCTCCAAAGATGAGCCTTTGCCATTAAACTGCCTCCTGCTGCCATGGCAACTCTCTGCGGCAAGGCTTTCTGGAGCAAGAGGTGGCAAGCAGATACTGGGTCTGCTGGTCGCCTCCTGCAGAATTTGGCTGCTCTCCTCCCTAATCAGGACGGAAACACTGCAGTACTAAAGCTGGAAAGCTGGCTGAAAAATCCCTCCATTGCTTTCTGCTTTAGTGATTCCTGACACGTGTCTTCCCCAGAGGGGAATAAAAATGGAGTCTGATCATTTTTCCAATTATTATCTCATATCGGTTTACAATTTATAACCCCCTTCCACAAGCGTGTTGCTGTGAGTGAATCACCAAAAGGAAACACACAACGGTCTTGCAGAGGTTTCGGTATTGCTAAATACAGGCTACAGGAGCAAAGATCTACACTCTACCCACGTTCTGCCCCAAGGAGGCCTTTTCTTTTCCGTGGGTGAGTGCCAGCACAGGAAACCCAGCCATTTCATATGGGGTGGGACCAGGTGCCCCCAGGAAGCACTGTGTCATAACGAGCATGTTATGGTTTGTGTCTAGATGTCCCCCCAAAGCCTCATGTGGTAAGAGATAGCTGGATCTAGAGTGTGTGATTACTAAATTGATCCATTGATCGGTTTGGCATTGTTCTGCTGGGATCAAGGATGTGAGCCTGAGATTGGGGGGTGGGAGTGTGGGCTGCCCTGGGGGCAGGTAGCCTAGATAATAGATACAGGAA
>PVJO010005372.1:0-99299 GCA_004026905.1 Hystrix cristata | reverse complement strand
ATGGCTAAAAAAGATGTGGTTTTTCTACACAATGGAGTACTACACCGCCATAAAAAAGGATAAACTAAAGTCATTTGTATGTAAATGGATGTTCCTTGAGAACATACTATTAAGTGAAATAAATCGGGCACTTATTAGTACACATCGAATTGTTTCTCTGATATGAGAAACCATAAGTGGAAATAAGGACAAAGGGGTAGAATAGATACTATGTTTAAAAAAAAAAAGAGACATAGTATTCAAAAGAGAGAACTAGATAGGGAAAAGGGGGATAAAGAAGAAGGTTAAAAGAAAAGTAAGATGAAAGGGGAAAAAATGGTAAAGTGTAGCTACACTTATTAGGGAGGGATGGGTGAATGGAAGGGAGGGGAGGGGAAGGGGGGAAGAGGGGGAAAACCAAGATGTATCATGTACAGGTACAAAATAACCATGTTGATTATGATCATTATGTATACAATGTACCAATACATGTTCTTGGTAAAAAAAAAATGTTTTGCCATTCTAATAGGTGTCTAGTGGCTATCTTTTACTGAGTAGTTATTTTGTGCCATCTATGGCACAGAATAAAAATACATATGGCACTACATAAAAATAATAAAACATGTATAAATAAAAATTATTTATATATAATTTTTTTCTAATTTTTACCATCACTCGTCAAGGGGGGTTATCTCTTTAAACAGATGAGGGAACCAAAGCTCAGCGAGGTTAAGTTATCTGCTTCCAGGTCACACTCCATTGAATCTATTGATTCAAACACGGGCAGGGCATTAATCCTGGTGCTCTGTCTACTCCAACTACTTGCCTCCCATTACTCAGGGCTCAAGACACACAGGGTGGAAGTAGACAAAGGGAGGGAGGGAGGAAAGCTGACACTCGGTCAAAGACAGACTTTTATGAGGTCAAAGTACAGTTGACTCTCGAATTGGCGGCTGAGTGAATCTATGGAATTGTTTTTCCAGTGGTGCTTTATGAAATAGAGTTTAAAACTTCTTACTCATGGCTGAAGTGGAGGCTGAGGACTGCACAGAATGACCCTGGTAGCCAACAAGGAAGAATCTCTTTGATGCAGTCCTGAGGGAGCCATCTGTGCTACAGTCCTTGATGTCTCCTTGCAAGGCTGCTTGGAGTTTTTAGGCGGATCCCAGCCTGATAAGCTGTTTGGCTGATGAGGTGACCAAAGACCAAGTTTCTACTTCGCAAGAGGGTACCAGCATTTCTTTTTGATATCCAAAGTGGGTGCAGTCAGCAGAGAACATGTCTTTTCATTGGCTGTCACCCTGAGGGCTATCTGGGGGGCCTGGCAGGGGACAGGAAGTGTCTGTCCTGGGAGAGCAGGGGGTAGAGTTTGAGGAGAGGTGGCCCTGACAAAGGACAGCACTTCTGGACCATTCTGCTGTTCTGTGTGAAGATTTTTTTCCCTCTGCCAAATAAGGGGACTCTTCAGCCTGGGTCACTGAGCTATTCCTGGAAAGTAGGCAATGTGCCACTGTTCTAAGCGGGCACTGTTTTCATTCTGTAAATAAATGCAGTGGAGCCTTGGCTGGTACCCCTAGGGACTCACAGCCCAGTGTGCCTCAAGGCAGGGTTCCCAGAGAGGCAGGGGCAGAACTAGGAGGTCTGGAGAGGTGGGGAATCTGGAGGCCAATGATGGCTCACCTCTGGATAGCCCCAGCCAGGGTTCTACCATACTTGTTCAGTCTTTGTTAATCCCTCACTGAGAACAATAATTCAAGCCAGGTCAGTCTCAGAAGGAGCCCTGGCACCTGGTCTTTAATTCTGAGACTGAAGATTGGGGTGACAGTTTGAGTGAGCCTGAGCAGACAGAGAGGTGGACACCCCTGTTTCTAACCTTCAACTGAGAGACTGGAGCCAACGCTAAGATAATAGGCCCCTCTTTAGTCCAGGGTGATAAAAGCTAAAAGAAGAGGAAAGTAGGGTTCAGTCAGTAAGTTCAGGCAGATTCTGAGCAGCATGGACTCAAATTCATGGCGAGGTGACCATCATGAATCCAGAATCCCAGAGTGAGTGGTCACAGTGCTGAGGTGATGGCTACCGCCTCCTCCTGCCCTGACATTAGCTAGTGAGCTATCTAAATATTCTGAGCCTTAGTTTCCTCTGAGGTCAACTTTTGAGGTGGGAGGAATACCCAACATATGAGAAGTGCTTAGCATAGTGTCTGGCACACAGTAAGTGCTTAATAATTGTAGTAATAATCATCGTCATTATTTTATATTTTGTTAGTGCATTTGGAAGCAAAATATCTAGATATGAGAACTTCTCCAACATGTAGTTATTATACAACCTTGGTGAAGGCACTGGACCATTATGAGCCTCAGTTTCTAATCTCTACACTAGAGCTACCAATAATAATAACAACAATAATACTTTTCAGAAAATCCTTAGCATAGCTGAATGACTAAATATTTACCACCTAGCACATTTAATTACAACAAGGAGAACTTCATAAAACTTATGAAGGTCCATTTAGGATCCTTCTTACAAAGCAGTGCGCTCTTCTGTAGCAGGGAGTCACTTCATGGATTTATTACCTCAGGAGATGATGTAAATTAGTGGCTCTGTTGGGGGGAGCTCCGCTGCAAGAAATCCAATCAAAACTAGCTCAAGAAAATAGGGAAGCCCAGAGGCATCACAGCCAGGCGTTAGGAACAGCTGGATCGAGGCATTTCAGCGATGGCCTCAGCATACTGTCTCTGCGTCTTGGTTTTGGACTGTCTTGCTTTGTGATGACAGACTGCTCAGGCAGCAAAGCCAGCCACCTTCAGCACCGGGCCTGTATCATTCCACAGAGAAAAGAGCAACAATATTTCTCCATCGGCATGCATCTCACTCCTCTAAAAAGAATATTTGGGTCACATGACTACCCCTGGACCACTAACCAGATTAGATCTGGGTCACAAGCCCAATCTTGTGGCAAGATGCTTAGGGCCTTTTGATTGACAGCACTATTGGAATCCATGAAAGAGGACTGTTCCCATGAAGCAAAGAAGTGTGCAGTTACCAGAAGGGAGAAGGCTCGCTGGGCAGGCAGATGCAAAAGCTGTCAACTGAAGTTAAAAATATGCTCTAGGTAAATCCCTGGATGACCTAATGCATCATCTTAATGGGCTGTTAAGGGAAGGGGGGATGCTTATGAGATTTCATTGTACAGGTTACTCAGTACCCAGGCAGGGCAGGATTCGTGGATTGAGTCCCTATTGGATTCTTTTGTCTTTTGCACGTGGTTGGTGGTTGTTCTCCAGCTGGCCCCCACACCACACTAGCAGCCTCGCCTTTCAGCCATTTTAGAGCCAGACTTCTCCCTTTGAGTCAAGGCAGCACAGGGTCTGAGGGTGAAGATTCACACCCTGAAGAGGAGAGGAATAGAGTGAAAAGGACTCTGGACATGGAACCGGAAGCCAAGGGTCTAGGTCAGCTGTGCTCTGTCCCAGCCACATGACCTTGGACACACCACTGCCCCCCACCATCCTCTTCTGCCAAGCGAGGGGCTGGGCTGGATGCTGTCTGACGTCCCCTCCAATGCTGACATCCTGGGAATCTGTGAATGTTATTAAATTCATGAATTGACTTCTTTGCCTAGAACAAGTCAGCTTAAAATACATGCAAATTGCACTAAGTATAGCTGTTCCCTTGCTGAAGAGGCAGCTCGGCATATTTGCATAGTTTGAAATCGGCTGCTGCATGCACTGGGTGAAGGTGCAGTGTTCGGCTCTGAGCTGGGCTGCATCAGCCACGTCTAATGCAAGTGGGGCCTGGACCTTTCCCAGCCTGGACTTCTAAGCCCCACTGCTAGTAGAGAGGGGGAGGGGAGCTGCTTCCGTATAGGAGCCAGGATACCTTGGGATACATTTTGGGTGGTCCTTCTTTGGTGTCTTATTTAATCATTGTTTAATGGTCTTTGAAAGCAAGTATAAAGAGCTCCATTTAACTAATAAGAAAGTCAAGGGCTATAGCTTGCCCAAGGCCACAGAGCTAGTTGCTTTGAGGTTAGCCCACAGGTCTGGATGACTCCAAAATCTACACTTTCCTTGCCATACCAGCCTAGCAGAGTTTCTGCCCTACGCACCCAAACTCAGCCAGATGCACTGCTCTCTGGCCAGGATTTTGCTGCTGAATGCTGAGAGTCTTTGTTCATTCAGTGAATACATGATGAGTGACTCTTGTGTGCTAGGCTTTGTTCTAAGGACTCTGCAGAAATCAGAGTCCTAGTTACTTTCCTAGTTACTAATCAGAGTTTTAGTTACTTTCCTCTCATTGCTGAATCAAAATGCCTGACATTCAAAGTTGATTGGGGAAATGTTTACTTAGCTCACAGTTCATAGGGTGGTAATGACAGACAGGCAGAAGGCAGCAAGGCAAGCAAGTGAAGCAAAAGGGACCTAAGCAGTGTCTTCCTGCAGTTTATATTTTACCCAGGCTGCCAAGATTAGGGTGGTGCCAAACCAATCAGTGGATTGATTTAGTAATCACACACCCTTAATCCCAGTATCACACACTGTAGATTCAGTCTCCTCTGAAAAAGTGCCACCTATGAGGCTTTGGGGGGATATTTAGGGACATTTAGGCACAAACCATAACAGACACCATCTTGGTCCTCTCTGAGCTTATATCCTGGCAAGAGGGTCAGAAAATAAACAGGTTGTGATAAATGCTCAGAAGAAAATAAACAGAGTGCAGAAGCCAAGAACACTGAGTCCTGCTTAGATGGGAGCTGTTAAGGACAGACCTGCCTGAGATGGTGATATTGAAGCTGAGAACAGAAGGCTGTTGATGATAAAGTTTACACCGGCAGCTCTTTCTGCTCAGCATCTCCTAACTGTGCCATCTTGAGCCATTCAGGCACTTGTTCTGTGTTTTGGTCTCTTCATCTGTGAAGTAGAGTATCTCTCTAGAAAGGGTGGCTGTAAGGACGGAAAACAGTATATAGAAAGCATCCAGCTCAGTGTTCGGCACTTTGAAGATGTCCACGGCTACTGCTGCTGTCATTGTACTTTCTGACCCAGGCCTGCGGTCTGCATTCCTTTTGACAGAAAACCTGCTTGACTGATCAGATCTCTCTATGGCCAACTCCGAAGACCACCAATTCTGGTAGGGCAGGCAGGGTCCTGGCTCCCTTCCTGGCATTGCTACCTGCTGCTCAGAGACCTTGGCAGGTTTGGAACACATAGGGTGTTATGGTTTAGATCTATGTGTTCAGAGGTCATGTGTTCAGAGGTTGGGCTTTTGGAAGGTGATTGGATCATGGGGGCCCTGTACTCAACAGCAGATTAATCCACCAATGAGTTCAGAGCTGAACATGCTATTAGGAGTGAGGGAGGGTGTGACCCGGAAGGTTTTAACTCCCTTCTGTCTCCTTCCTTCTCTCTCTGCTTCCTGGCCACCACGACATGGCAGCTTTCCTTTGTCTAGACCCTTCCGCCATGCTTTTTCTGTCTTAGAGCCAGCTGACCATGGACTGAAACTGTGAGCCAAAATGAACCTCTCCTCCTTTAAATTGTAGGTTTTGGGTATTGTGTTCCAGGGACGAGAAAGTAACTAAGACATGGAGTGATCCCCCACCAGCTGGCAGCTGCCTCCCAGGATAGCTGTGCCTTGTCAGGGCACAAAAATGCTTTGGATAGCTCCGCTTAGATGAGGATCTCTATCCAACCAAGTACTGACCTCAACCAGGTTTTTTTTTTTTTTTTTTTTTTTTTGTGGTGCCGGGGATCGAACTCAGGCCCTTGTGCTTGCAAGGCAAGCACTCTAATCACTGAGCTAAATCTCCAGCGCCCCAGTTTTGTTTTTTTGTATTTCTGGGCTCCTGTTTTGTTGTCAGCTAGAGGGGGATAAGCGTTACCCACTTCTTCACTACCACAAGGCTTGGAGGAGATAGAGAATATGAGAGCACTCCAAATACTGCAGATAGGATAAGAACTAAGGACACTTCTCCCGGGCCTGATGGTGCCCATCCCTAGATACAATTGACTTTCAAAGGTGGATGTTGGTTTTGTGGGTGGGAAATTTATACTGTTTTTTCATTTTGTATTTGGAAGGAAGCTATTTAAGAATTGTTTTTTTGTTTGTTTGTTTTTTTGTTTTTGACATGAGGTCTTACCATATTGCCCAAGTTGATCTCAAACTCCTGGGATCAAGTGATTCTCCTGCCTTAGCCTTCTGAGTAGCTGGGACTACAGATGTTGCCAACTCTCAATAAACATTTTGTAAGAACACAACATTCAGCACGAAAATGAGTACTTATTTAGAATAAGAAAAGAAAAGGCCCTGGAAGGGCCCATGTGAGTAAGGGCTCTTGGAGTCCCTCTGTGAAATGTCCCCTGAAAATGCTACACCTCCACTGCTCTTCATAGAGTTCCCTAAGGAGCAGCACTTTGGGCCTATATGAAATCTCCTTGTCTGAGTCACATCTCTTCATTTTCAAAGAGAAGATCTGAGTCTTGTCAGGTGGGACTGACCCACTATCATGCCTGAAACCATCCACAGGATTGTGACATGTCAGAGAATACATGCATCATGGAATCTGTGTCCAAAGCTCCACTTAGCATTTTCTAACAGCATGAAAACTCTTTGAACCTCAGTTTCTCCATCCGTTAGAAGAGGGTATAGTACAATACCTACCCCTGTAGTTAGGATGGATGTTGAATCTCATGTTCAAATGAGATACACATTTGAAAGAGTAGGACACATTTTAACTACACTATAAGGACATCCCGGCACAAGAAGATTACAACTGCTATCTGGGAGAGCAGGGTGGTTCTGGTTCACCATATCTGTTTCTCTGCACTGCCAAGCTGAGTGGAAACACTAAAAGCTTGATCACCAGGCTGTAGTGTTACTGGGAGGTGGCAAAACCTTTAGAAGGTGAGGCCCAGTGGAAGGAAGTGAGGTAGGTCACTGGCGTGTGCCTTTGAAGGGGTGTTGGGACCTCTGGCCCCATCCTCCTTCTCTTTGCTTTCTGGTCACCATGAGGTGAGCAGTTTCTTCTGCCCTGCAATTTCACCATGATACACTAGGGCGCCATAGACCAGAAGCAACAGGGCTAAGTGACCATGGACTGAAACCTCTAAAATCGTGAGGCAAATGAAAACATGCCTTCCTTTAAGTTGATTTTCTCAGGTATTTTATCACAGTGATGGAAAGTTGACTAACACAAAAAGGGGAAAGAGAGGAGAAAATTAAAGAAGGTTTGAGGGAGTCATTGACAGGGGGCTGCTACTGGTCAGAACAGCTTTTGGACCTGGGGAAGCAACTCCGGGGAGTGGAGGAATCCTGTGACTCTGATGATAAATGATGGATGATATAAGTAGTACTGCACTGGCAGTCCAGGATCCTGGTATCTTGGCTTTATCACCTACTCCACACTCTCAGAAAAGTCCCTTTCCATTTCTGGCCTCAGGCTTCCCACCTCTGTAATGAGATAGACGATCTCTGCTCCTGATGTACTATTTCTTCACAACTGAGCCAGCTCACCCCAGTCCCAAGAGTAGTTATACAACTGAACAGAAACAAGGGATAGATGTTGTTTTTGGAGAGAGTCTTGGGAGGTGGCTATGAGCATGGTGGGGAGGCTGTGGCTAGAAAATTTTACATCCCTGGGGAAGGGCCTGTGGAGTGCAGCCTCTTTACAGAGCTGTGGAGATATGCCACGTTCCGTTAAGCTCATCTGGAGAACAGTGAGGGGGATCTCAGGGAGGAACCCAAGGCAGGTGCCTCATCATGAAGACTGAAGTCATCAGCCTTCCTCTTCTCATGCTGATCCTTGGGGAAAATGCTGAACTTTTGCACTTCAGGCTCAACCCCACCCAGGTCCCTGAGCAGAGTCTGAAGTGGCCCGTTGTATTATTCCAGGCAGCCTAGGCTGAGCCCGTGCACTTAGAAATGCAGCTTTCCTTGCAATGTCTGGTGTGTTTCCCTAGTGTGGAAATGGGTGTTTGCCTGAGTTTCTAGATCAGCACTTCTTGTTCCTCCACCTCAATCCTCAGCTTCTGAGGAGCCAGGTCCACTATCTACAGTCCTTCTTCTTTCCCAGGAACCTTAGATGGTCAAGTCCCAGCAAGCTTTAGTGCCCAAATGAGAAGGCTTAGATGGGCTGTGGAGTGGAAACTTCCCAGGCTGGAAGTGCCAGTGACAAGGCCTGCCAGGCCTTCTGGATAGGACCCAGGGAACACCATGCGAGCCTAACTCCCTCTGACAAGCCCAGGAACTACAGCCTACGGACTGGCCAAGCTGAGGCCCAGGGACACTCCTGTTGGCAGGGTGGCTAGTCAGATTGATCCTATAATTAAATCAGGGCCAGGGCTGGCCGATCGTCTGGCCTCTAACCCTACTTGGGCTCTGGCCCTTGGCTCCCACGACGGGCCAGGGTTTGCCTCTGAGAAGGCAGAGCTTGGTGGTTCTGTGGGGGCGGGGCCGTGTGGGACCCCATGAGAGGGGCTATCTTGATTCAGTCTGTGGCTAAGAAAGGTCCCCTTAGCAGTGCTCAGTTGCTCACAGTTAGACAGACAGGGAGGCTGAAGACAAAAATTCTTAAATGAACATCTTGAGTAAGTGAATTCTTGGTTGTATCCTGCCATGAACTTCTCCATCGTGGGAAAGGGTGACTCCGTTTACCAGGTCCTGAGGCCAAAATCTTGCAGATATGCTGAACACCTCTGCTTTTCTTAAGCTGCACACTCAGTCCAACAGCAAGTCCTGTTGGCTCCACATTTGGTATGTACCCCAAATCCAACTATTTTTCACCAGCCCCCCCCCCCCACCAAGCCATTGTGCTTTCTTGCCCACATCCCTGCAATAGTGTCACTAATCCTTATCTCCATCCATTCTAAACCTAACAGCTGGGGCAATATGTACCCTCAAGTCCCTCCTTTGCTGAAAAGGCTCTATGGCTTCCCACCTTACCCAGAGGAGGGTCCAGGGTCCTTCCATAGCTACGAGGTATGTGCAAGTCTTCCTCCCAGACTTCCCGTCTTTATTTTCTTCTGCCTTCCCTCTTGTCCATTCTGCTCCAGCAACACTGGCCTCAAACGCACACCCTCTACCCCCCAGACTCTGTCCTGCACTTCCTGAGCCTGAAGTACTCTTCCTCTACAGGTCTGCACGGATGCTGCCTGCACTCCGGGAGGTCTCTGCTGAGGTGCCGCCTTGTCCAAGAGGCATTGAAAAAATCGCCCTTTATCGGCACTTTCCATTTCCTCACCCTACAGTTTTTTTCTGAATAGCATTTATTTTATCACATGTCTTCCACTGTCAGGAGCTCTGATGAATTTGTTTACTGATGTTTGTTCCTCGACAGGTAAGGAAGGAGAGACAACTCTTTGTATTCCCTATAAAACTGAGTGAGATGCTGGGCCATCATAGGAGCTTAATTCATACTGCCTGACTTAATGTGCCTCTCCTTTGCCAAATGCTGTGGCCCTTGACATTTTTTGAAGAACATGATGCAATTTGCTTGAGTGGAAGCTGGTGTATTAGTGCTCTAGTTACCAATTTGCTGTGTGACCTTAAGCAAACTGCTGTCCCTGTCTTCTCACTTATAAAATAAAACAATTGGTCTACTTCACCTCTAAGACTGTTTTCAGATCGGATAATCCAGGATTCTATTGCCCTTGACACTCAGCTCCTCACCTCACCTTTGGGATGTAGTTGTACTAGGAAGAAGCATAGACCAGGTGAAAAGAGACCTGAATTCTTTCCTTTTCTTCCTGTTGTGTGCTCTTGGTAAGTTACCATCTTCTCAGTGCATTGGTTTCATTGTTTGTGAGCTGAGGGCTGTCACACAGATGCATTGTAGGCTCAGTGGACAAGAAGGGCAATTAGTAGCATAGATTCTGGAGCTGGATGGCCTGGGTTCAGATTCTGGCACTGAAGTTATATATATAAGCCTCTCTATGTCTGGGGCTCCCCAAGTGTACCGTGGGGGTAATAAGTGCCTTCCACATAGGATAGCCATAAGGATAATATTAATATAGGCAAAGCGAGTAGGACCTGGCACAAAGTATGCAGCATATAAGAATTTCTTTTTATTATTCATCCATAGAATCATTCATTCATTCATTCTGCAGTTATTTTCTAAAAGCCTTTTTATGCCAATACTTGTAAAACTGAGGCAGGAGGATCACAAGTTTGAGGCCAGCCTGGACAACTTGGTAAGAGGCTCTGTCAAAATAAAATTTTAAAAAGAGCTGGGATGTAATTCAATGGCTGAGAGCTTGCGTAGTACGCAGCATGCCCTGGGTTCAGTCAATCAATCGGTGCCTATTTCTCCTTCCTCAGTTGAATTATTCTTCCACCTTTCCCTTCCAGGAGGAGGAGTGGCCTTTTATATGAGATTTTTGACAGAAAGATGGCATCTTGTTTTCTTCATATTCCAGGTTCTATCACACTTCCAAGGGCTCCACCGGTGCTCACGGTGTGAATCGGTGAGCTTACCAGCAGAGAAGAGAACCAAGTCCTTGCAGCACTTGCTAAATGTCCATTCCTTGTCAACTCTCTGAGAGATGTTTCGTTTGAGGAACTTACCGTCATATCTCAGGGGGGTGGGTGGTGTAACCATACTTTATGGGCAAGGAAGTTGGGATTTAGCAAGCTCAATTTCCTAGACAGAAAACCAGGGCTGGATTCTGTGTAGACCAGTGAGCCAGAGCTGGGGCTCTGTGGTGGACTGATATGGTCAACTTGAGCAGTAATGCCCAGGTGAACTGAGTTGCTGTGGTTCTGGGTGTGGAAGATCCACCTGAAGGTTACTGCTGACACAACATAAAAGAGAACGGGAGCAGAAGATAGCAGCTGGCTGTTTCCCAGGAGCAGCTCTGTTGTGGCTGGTTCTCCTGAAGTGAACTCAGCTGTTCCCATCACAGAAGGAGCTCAGGGCCTTGCTGTTGTCAGGGATGGCTGCCATTGCTTCAGAGGAGCTCTGGTCTTCATCTCTGCTGCAAGCATCATATCCTGTCTCCAGTACAGACCCTTCAGCCTTTTAGTGCAGACATGGATGTACCTGGGACATTGCTGTGATCCTCTCAGCCCTTGATTGGATCTTTCGGGTCTCCAGTGAATAGACAGACATTCAGCACTCTTCCTGCATTCTGCTTATGAGCGAATGTTGTAACTGGTGAATGTCCTGTATTAAATCTGCTCCCTTACAAACCGTTGGTTCCAGAAGGG
Organism: Hystrix cristata; assembly: GCA_004026905.1. Lineage (NCBI taxonomy): Eukaryota > Metazoa > Chordata > Mammalia > Rodentia > Hystricidae > Hystrix > Hystrix cristata. Next base: position 88,118 of record PVJO010005372.1, on the reverse strand, counting down.
TAACTAAGACAGGCTCCTTGCTTCATGGGGGGCTTCCTCTCCTGGAACAGGAGGCACTGTTTATGAAGAACTTACTGCATGGCAGGCTTCTGTCAGGTAACTTGCAATCTGATTTCATCTTCATGGCTGTCCTGTGAGAATATTTTTCCCTGCCCTTATCCCTGGTAATAAATAAAGAGATGGGTCAGGCTGCCCAAGGGAGGAGGAAGAGCAGTGGTGTAGGAAATCTTTTCATTGACTTCCTAGGCCCTGAAAATGCAGAATGAAGTGGTGGAGTGCTAGAGAAGGAACTCAGGCCTTCCAGCCTTCTTCCCCTTCTCTTTCTCAGGAGCTGAGGCCCAAGGGAGGAAAGCTTTTTCAGGAACTTTTAATATAGCAATTGCTCATTCACACCTTGCAGCCTCGTGAATTCCATTGACAAAAATATCCGAGGAGGGTGATCCGATTCCATTGCACCTTGTACACTCTAGACTTCCTGACTCTTTCCCAAGATACCTCATTCCCATGTTTTCCTGGAGGCTCCCAGACATCACAAAGTTTAGCAACATAGACTTGGTGAGTTGGTTTTTCTTTGCTGCAGTGTCACTCTCAGCTGAATGTTGTCCGCAGCAAGGTGGCTGTGGTTTCGTATGAGGACATCTCAAGGACTTTGATGGCTTCAAGATGTCTTGGATCTGCATCTCAGATTTGCCTCTCCTTAGCTGTGTGTGGACAACTACTTTGGTTCTCTGAGCCTCAATTTCTACATCTAAAAATAGAGACTGTGACAATGATCTTACAGAGTAGTAAGAGTTAAATGAGATAAAATAGGCAAACTGCCTGGCATAATGCCTGCATGTGGTTGGTGTTCCTTACATCTTAGTTGAATTTAAATCATTTGTTAGTCAGCATATTTTCTTGCACTTCACTTGATAGTTTCCAAAGGTCACCCAGGACTTTGTGAATATTTTTCCGACTGTGATTGTGTTTGTCCGTGTGTGCTTGGGTGTGTATCTTTCCTAAGGCAGTCCTATTCATTGTTGAGAGAGGAGAAAGAGAGCAGCTCCACTGAGCCACAGCAGCATCTTGGGTGGGAAGAGGTTCTAGGAATTGGTGGAGAGGGGACTGGGGAGGTGGGACAGTACTGCTAGGAGTTCTGGCTCCACCTAGCACAAGGAAGTTAGGCATGCCAAGCCAGGTGACTGCGCTGTGGAATGTGTAGGCAAGGTGTCCATTACCTGCTGCCTTGGACCCTTAGGTGACTAGGGGCTGAAGTAGGGTTTTGGGTGGAACTCAGTGGAGACCTAGTCTTGTTTTGGTGGTAGGCATTTGGCAGAAGACTGCTCAGTTAACATCACTGAGGTGAGAATAAAACAGGCTTTCTCCCCCTGCTGCCTGGTTTGGCTTCTTCTGCTACAAAGAGAATGAAATGCTCCTTCCCTAGGCTGATGCTTTTTCCTATCCAAGATTTCTGAAGCCATTTCCCAGGCCTCAGCAAGTTGGGACTGAGAGCCAATATCAAGATCATTTCCATCCTAGCTCACCTAGCCTAGGTGGACAAATGTGACTGCATCAAGCTTCCTTAGAATAGATGAGGTTTTTTGTGTGTGTTGTCTTATAAGATTTACCTATACCTTTTCAATCACATGGGGGAAGAAGGTGGTGGTGGCAAAAGGCTTAACATGTATTGATTATAATATTCATTAAGAATGGGCTTTTGTCTCACAAAGGCTTTGTCAGCTATGTAGCTGTATGATTCTCGGCTACAAGTAAACTGAGGTTCAGTTTCCTGATATGTAAAATGTAGAGCATAACACTCATCTCACAGGATTGCCATGATAAGTAAATGACATAATTCATGTCAAGCACTTTACAGAAAATTTGGCATAAAGTAGGTCTTTAACACACACAAGTCCCCTGCCCTCTTCGTAACATACCCTGTGAGGTATGTTAACTTTCTTTTCAAGGTCACAGAGATAATACACTATAGATAATATATTCTACATTAGAGCCAGGAATGGAAGCCAACCCTGACTCCAAGGTTCAGCATTTCTTAAGCCGACTAGATCTTTCCAACTTTAGAATTTGGGAAGTTAGCCAGGTGAGGCAGCACACACCTGTAATCCCAGCCCTTGGGAGGCCAAGGCTGGAGTATCTCTGTGAGTTCAAGGCCAACCCGGGCTACATAGTAAGTACCTAGTGCTACATAGTGAGATGCTGTCTCAGAAAAAGAATTTGGGAAGACTGGAACTCTTCAGAGCTTTAGTCCCTTGGAGTATGAGAAGGTTTTGACCCTGTAGTTGGTGTAGGGTTGGGCGGGCTCTGGAAGACAGATTCACTGTGATTTGTGGGCCAAGGCATTAGGAGAGGTGAGGCACTTTGATGGGCCATTTAATTCAGGTGGCTCAGACTAGCTGCACCTAAAGGCCAATCTGACCCCAGAAGTGGAGAGCAGATGGCCAGAGAGAGATACAGGGCTCCTAGAACATCTCCTGATTTCTGTAGTCCTAATGCTACGGATATCTTTGTCACCATTGTGACTATGTGATGCAGAAATTCATTTATTCAGTGTGTATTTATTGTGCCTGGCACAGTATTATATGCTGGAGATTCAGAGATTAACAAGACATTTAAGATGCCTAGTTTAGGCTGGAAGAGAAGGCACCACAAGTCATGGCAACAGAAAGGCTCTAGTTTTACTTCTCACATGGCTGTTGGTTGCTGCCCAAATGATCAGTGAAACAGAGAGTGTAAATCTCCCATCACAGCAGACCTGGAGAGAAGCAGATTTTCTTTGGTACATGCAGCAGTGCAGATGGGAGATTTTCCTCCTAACTTCACTACAAACCATTAAGCACTGAAAGCCCTGGCTAGTGTTCAGGCTGGAATAGGTACAAGGCCAAAGAGCCTTGATCTTTTCTTGATACGCCAATGATTGTGTGCGTATTGTTTACTGACCAAAATAAGGGGACGTGAAGGAGGGCGTGGCCTATGGGAACAAAAGGGAGCAGGTAACTAGAGCTGATAGGTTGAGGAGGGATCAATGAATTGTAGACCTACTTCATTTGTATACCACTTAAGTAGTATTTATTTTACACCAAAATATGAGGTCCTTCTCCCACTGCTGTGCTATACCAGCCTGGGGAGATTTCACATCCAAACTCTGGGGTCTACAGGCCAGGCACAGCTACTATGCAAGGGGCTAATGAATGGAGAGAGAAGGCCTGGGGGCAGGAGCTGGGTCTGGCTCTGTCAGCTGCTAATTCATTTTGAATTTTTTTTCTTTCCCTCCTCACTGGAAGAACCATAGGGGAAGAGTATCCTAAACACTGGGTATAAAAATATTTTTTGAATAAATGAAAATAACTGAGTAAATCACTTTTCCTGCCTGGACACTGGGGAGAAAATGAGGGATCTGAGTTTAAGCAATAGTTTTAACTTTGGGGGCTGTGAACACTTTTCACGGAAAAAATGACTTTGCTGCCACTTGTCATATATAATTTTAAGAGGTTTCCCGATCCTCTGGAGTCAATCTTTGTACCCCATGACCCAGAAGAGGTTGCTCAGTTTCCTGGGGACAGAGCATGGCAGACTGCAAGGGGGCAAAATGGGAGAGCTGCAATGAGAGACTTGGGCATGGGTATGGGATGGGTGGCAGCAGGGGTGGATTGACTTGCTGGTGGCTGAGGGCAAGGACACTCCTGTGGTCATAGTTGTTACCAGAGCTGCTTCTGAGCCATCTGAATCCTGGAGAGTTTAGTCCTCAGAGGAAATCAGACAAATGTACCTCAAGTCTGTGTGTGTGTGTGTGTGTGTGTGTGTGTTTCAGGGATGTGCTTTGTGTAGCTGGAGCACCATCCTCCTCTTTCAGGGGAGGAGAAGGCAGACACTCTTATATGAGAGTTGAAAGTCTGGTTGGTCTAGACCCTTGGGCACCAGCAGTGGTGCTAGTGGACAGAAGGAGAGCATGAGGACAGCAGAATCTTTAAAGGTGTGTACAGCTGGAGTTAAACAATTCCCAGGCTGCCTGTAGTTTTCATAGCAGGTGTCCTTTCCCACACATTCCTGAGCCCAAGGAAGCTATGACGGGAAGCGCTGATGCAATGCGGGTGGCACTGCCCCCCCCCACCATCCACATGTTCGGCTTTGTCTGCACGGGCTGTCAGGCACATGGACCAGCTGGTCCTCAATGGGCCCCAGAGAACTTCATATTCTGGTCTTTAACTGGCCCCTCATGGCTGCAGAAACCAGAGCAAGGGTGTGGCCAGCACACTTGCATTTTATGGGGACAACAATCCAAGCAGGCAAGAAAGAGGGTAGAAACCATCAGTGTCTGTCAAAAATTTTATTTTATTTTTTCGTTTCACACAGAATGATGTTAAAATAAATCCTCAGTAATATATATTTATATACTTATTTACTTGTGTCAATATTTACAAAAGACTGTGGAGCTTTATGAAGTCTATGTACACCCATGATCAGGTGGACAGGCAATGTTCATTGAGGCACATATGTACACATATATGTATAACCTATGTACAAATATCAGACCCTACTGACACAGGAACTCTCAGCTGCACAAGTCCTGGGTGGGGCAGTGTTGGTGGGGCTGAAAGCTTCCAGAATATGTCAGCAAGAATGATAATATCTATACATCTTGTGCAATGCAGTTACAGCTGGTGTCTAAAATTTCAAGAAGCAAACGAATAGTTAAATGACTCCCAACTCCCATAAGTCCTCCCCACAAGTCCTGCTCCGCCTCCAACTCTCATTGGTCCTCAGCCTCTTATCACCATGGAGACCCCAGTTCCCTTTCGGCATCATTCTTAGGAAGCTTTGCCATCAGCCTTGGAGTTCCTTCTCCGATTGATCCCAAGGAGGCTTATTTATCTGCCTCTCCTCTGTGTTTTCAGCAATTATTAGAGACAGGACATGGGAGGGCAGCTGCAGAGTCATGCACGGCAGCAAGGAAGCCAGTGGAAACCCTAATTAGTTTGTGTTGCATGAGCCTAAGTGAGCGGCCATTTCCACATTTTATATATAGGTACATATATAAAATCTCCAGAGATACATAAGCACATATATACACAGGTCTGGAAAAGGAAACAGCATCCCCCACTCATGAGCTTTACAGCTATGTCCCTAATGGAAACTAGAGAATCCTCCTTGAAGACTGGTACCATTAATCCCAACTGGTCCAAGATCACCCTCAGTGGGCAGAGGGGTGCAGGGATGCAGAAACCCAGGAAGAGGCCAATTTGGCTGGGGCTTTGTTTGCTCAGCAGGCTGGAGCTCAATCATGGGACTTTCCAGCTTCCTGGGGCCCTTCAAATGAAGGAACCATCGAAGCACAACAACAAAAGGAAACTGGGTCGCTGGATCCCACGTGAAGGCAGAACTGGGGCAAGCACAGAGCATGTTTGAACCCTCAGGAGCTAAAACTCACCCTTGCCAAGGCCAGCCAGGCTTCTCTTCTTGCTTTTCCGTCCAGGTCTTAGCTTGGAGCTGGTTTGCTCCTTTGTAGCCCCACCTCACAGGTCCAAATCTTTGCCCTAGACTTCATTAAACTCAAAGGCAGAAATGTCAGCAGTTGACAATAGAAGTTGTCTGGTACCAAAATGAGCCCCTGAATATTCTTTCTCCCAGCTCCTTCTCCCATGTCCTCTGGCAGCTCAGAGGGCTTATGTATTCATACGAACAAGCCATCAGTGTCTGGGGAGTCATTTCCAAGGAGAAGTGGGGCTTGGAGGCCTCTCACAAGGACTAAGAGACACATGACTTAGTCCTCTGGGTAGCTACCAAAGGTCCTAGCACACAGTCACAACTACACTGCCCCCAATTACCTAGATGTTGCAGCTGTCCACATTATTATGTAATCGCACCTGCCCTGTGCATCCGTCAGTGGAATGATGCAGGGACTTCTCAGCTGCAAACTCATCCGTAACATATCTGACTATTTTAGGAGCACAGGAAGTTATATTAGTTTCCATGCTGAGGCTCATGCAATATAAAAAGTGGCCAACCAGGCAGGCTGCCCCAACCACCTTAGCTTACCAACTGGTAATGCTAAGTCTGGGTTAAAGGCTTCTACTACCTGATCGTGGCTAACTTTACCAGTTTGGAGGGCTTCTGAAAGTGTGGGTTGATGGTGGGCACTTCTACACTATATCATTGCCTCAGATATTAATGAGGAATCCCTCTTATCTCCATCCAGGCAAATGCAGGAAGTGGAGGGTGAAATTAATGATTCCTCATGAGTCTAATACACTGCCAGGCAAGATGGAGAAGGAGGGCAGGTTTCCACTCGAGCCCAGCTATTTCTTGAATGATGGTTACAGCTCAGCCCCAAAAGAGGCAACTGAATTGCAGCTGCTCTAATGCCCACACCCTCTGCTTAGATGTCTCCAGAATCAACAGCAGAGTGGTTTTTTGTTATTGTTGTTGTTCCACTGATTACCACAAATCTCACCTTCCATGGGCCAGATATGACCTTTAGTTCTTCACTTAAAATGTCACTTTTAGAACCTGCACAACTCAAACTTAGGGTACCACGAATGCCAAAGAGAAAGCTAACTAGATCAGTCCTCTGCCAAGTCTCCATGTTTTCACTTCCTCAAAGATACATTTTGTCATAACTTTTCTGGTCGTCAGTGATGAGATTACAGCCAACCAGGGCAGACAGAATAAAAGATAAAGCACCTGACACTTAGATCGCACTCCTCTTTTATCCCTGAGTCAGGTTGCCACCTGAGAGGGAAAGGAAAGAGGTGATCCTGGAGCCTGTTCTTTTGTTATGAAAGAACCACCTTCTAGAGAGGTCCCTAAGAAGAAAAAGAGCAAAACTGGGGAGGTGGAAAAATGCAAAGGAAGGTAATTTTAAAAATTCAAATAAATGCAGCTTATTTCTTAGATTGTCAAATTTATTCCGCATTAGTGGAATTAAGGGGATGGAAAATGTGTATTTGTGTAATTTTTAAAATAATGGCATACATATATACATATATTATACATATATACACACAGACATATGTATATATGGAAAACCTCCAATAACTGAGGACCAATTAACTAAAACCTTAATGGACATTCATTCTTACTACACTTTCAGTAGAAAGAGGCACACGACAGCAAGAGCATTATCTGATAAGCCAGGATGTGCCCAACTGACCACTTCCAAGTCTGTCCTGAAACTAGTATCATTTAGCCTGTCTCTTTGGTCTGCTTCATCTCCACTTCTGTACATTGAGCACTGAGGTTTAGAAGGTTGACCCTGAGCAAAGCAAGGTCCTCTGTTATCTTCAAATGCTCTACTTACTAAGGCAGGAGAGTTTATACTAACCTACTTAGGAAATAATTACTTTTCAATAATAAACAAAGGCTGAACCACACATTTTCCCATTCTCACTCAAATAACCAGAATTGCAAAGCAGCCAGGACATTCCCTTCCCTGAGGTTTCCCTGTGGGTTAAATGAGGTTTGGCTGTACATATGTGTATAGAGCAAGGTAGACTGAAAAGGAATGGAATGGGACCCTGGGCTTGCCAGCCTTCCCTGATGGTCCAGCCTGAATGTTTAACCTCACAGATATTTCAGGAAAGAGGACTCTTCTGAAGCCCCTGGTGATGTGTGCAAATATCTGTGCAGTGCACATTGCAGTGGGTGGTAGTTGTAGGTAGGTAGATGATTTCAAGGGTGCCTTAACTACCCAAACTTCTGTACTTGTAGATCTCTACCCAAACCCACAAGGACCTGCCTCCCTCTACAGTTCTCACCAAGTCCCTGTGGTTGAACAAGTCAGCTTATTGTGAAGGATAGTCAGAGGGCAATTCCCAAGCCAGCCCAGGCTACTACAGATCCCAGGTGCAAACCTCTCGACAACATTCCCTCAGTATCCATCGCTCTGGAGAGGGGAGGAGGGGCTGCAAAAGGATCAAGTAATGGCTTTTTAGTGCATGGAGATGATATTCTGTAATGGCTCAGGATGCTTTATTCTTATCTACTGGCAAGCACTTTCCTGCAGGCTCCCATTACACCCTGACAAATTGACACAGAGTTGACCAGATGGGCTGGCATGAGGTCACTCAAACTCAGGGTTTCAGTGCCTAGAGGTTTTAAGGGTGCTGTGTGAGAGTGGGCAGAAAGTGGAGGGAGAGAGGAACAGGGACACACAGAGACAGAAAGGTACACACAGGAAAGGGACAGAGCGACAAAGAACACCTTCTTGTGGGCCTTCCTTGTGCGTGTACTGCCATTCCAGGAGGTCAGACCTCAGTGGAGAGGAGCCATATGAACATGTGGGAAGAAGGAACTAGACAGACTGTGAACGAATGCCCAGAAGTCGGCATTGGATTCGATAATCCAAGTACTATCTATCACTTTTCAGTCCTGAGAGCAAGATTTTGAAAGAGCTATTGCTAAAGAAAACAGTCACTGTTGATTTTATTGCACTTTTCCTCTTTAAAAATAGTCAAACACAAATTATGGGAGATGGAGCTGAGCTTTGGTGGGAAAGGAAGTGGAAAGAAGAAAAGGTGAACTAGTTTTAGGAATGGACTCATCCCCTGCCTCCACCTGTCCCTGCTTCCTGTGCCATGGGGAACAAGGCTGGACTGAACAAGGCCAAGACTGAGGGTACAGTAATAGCCACAGTAGCTATTGAGACAGCTCGTCCACATCCCAGCTGGTTGACTCAAGTGGCTAATGATGTTAATGAGGTCAAGGGCAGGAGCTCAAATTTGGCAATGGGCACGTCATCAAGGCAGGGGAACCTTCACTGTGCAACCAAGGAGCACCCTAGATATTACAGCTCTATCGGACAAGTCAGCCATCACTCACATGCAGGTTGGTACGGCACTGTGTTCCCTTTACTGCCACAGGCGTGGTGGGAGTGGAGTAGCGGTGTCACCTTCATTGGCAGTTTGCACACTGTCCTATAGTTTCCTTTGTGGGAGGTCAGCCTCCACCTCTCTCTCCCACTATTGCAGGCAGCAATGAACTCCAAGCCTGAGGCTCTTTAGAGGGTAATGACTTCTTTGGACATAAGTTGACACTGATACTTTGTGGCCAACCATGAGGAAGTCGGCCAAAGACAGACATACAGAGAGAGACAGCAGGTAGAACAAGCTAGTCCTGAAGCCCTCCTCACACAGGGCAACATGAACACTCAAGCCGGGGACTCAGGCCATAAGCGCTTTCATGGGCGCATCTTCATCCTGGTTTGGGGTCCAGGATCATATAGTTTCTAAAATCACCACTACGTTTAAGAGACTGGCGAATCCCAGATGAGGGGAGTTGGGGAGGCTGGGGTATGCAGGTGTCTGTGTGGACTCTTTAAAGAAAGGGCATGGTGAAGAGGTCCTACTAGGTTGTCAGCTCTCTCATTCCTTCCACACCCTGCACCCACGGTGCTGGTAGAAGGAAGGTGAATGGGTAGAAATCCCATGAGATTCCTGTGCTTGATGAGGCGGCCCATCTTTCTGCTTGAAACTCAGGGGTTACTTCTCAGAACTGAAATTTGGAGACGAGATGAGGGACTAGACGAACTGACTCCTTGGAGAATACTGAAGAATACTGATTTGGGTTAGGGCAGTGGTGGCGAACCTATGGCATGTGTGCCGTAGCGGGCTGTTTGTACACTGAAAGCTCTGAAAGGCTCGCCATCACTCGGGTAGGGAAAGGTGACTAAATGTCATCTTTCTAAAAATGCCTATAAATTTATAGATCTGGAAGCAAAGCAATGCACCTGACTATATGTCTGTGTTTTGTGTATATATTATGTTCTTGGACATGTGTGCTGTATACGTATGTATGTTGTGTGTGTGTGCTGAGTTTGTGTGTAGAAAAATAGTATTCTTTGTCTATTTTGTATGTACATCCATTGCGTCCACGTAGTTTTATGTATTTTACATCTGAGTTTCAGGTTGCGTATTTGTATATGGGATATGTAGGTCTTCTGCGGATGTTCTGTTGGTAAATACATTCTATATCTGTGCTGAGTGCATGTATTTTATATGTAGTTATCACCATATATCTTGTATGTCTACTTTTTATATTAATTTAGCTGTACTTTGTATGTATGCTGCATGTTTTGAACTTGTGTGTGGCAACACTATATCATGTACTTTATGGTGGATGCACTTGCATGTGTGTGAACATTTTATAGTCCCAGGCCAAGGAGACTGTGATATCTAGCCCCTGACCTAGGCCTCAAGTATGGGTCACTTTAACCTTCTTTTTTCAAATATCTGTGCCTCTCCCACCCCATGTTTTGAGATTCAGCACCACCTCCCATGAAGGAGAGGAAGAGGAGCACAGAGGCTTTGTGCTGGGCATGGGATGCCCTGCAGACACCTGGGGATGTGGGTGACCAGGAACTAGTAAGCACCCTGGGCCTAGCACCCTGAGCTGGTGCCCCACCCCCCAAGACAACTGTAAGTGCTAACTAGCCAGCAGCGAGGTCTGTGCTGGAGCCACCACTGGACAGTCTGACCACCATGATTTCTTGTGTTTGGGAAATTTAAGCCACTAGGTCAAAGGCAAAGAGCCATCCCCTCAACCCATCCCAGGACCAAACTGTTCTCTACTTCAAGGAAGTACAGTACTCCTTCATTCTTTACCCACTCTGGTGATTGGGCTAAAATTCTTTATCCATTTTGGGAGTTACATTTTTTTAAAGCATCTCTAGTTGCCAGTAGGGGAAAGAGTTGGAGTCTGATGCCTTTGAATCATCTCAGGACTCCATCCCTTGGTCCTGAACTTTAGAAATTTTCACACCAAGGAGGCTCCCTTCTAAGTCCAGATCAGTGGAACTTGGTCCCAGGGAGCCCTACTCCTTGGTTCCAAAGCAGGGGATCCATTCTGGCTCTCTAGGTACAGGTTCTTGAAAATGAAGGCTGCAGAGACAAATGATACTGAAAATAAAATAGAGTGGGAAAGGATGGGAATGGAGATGAACAACAGGATGGACTTTAGACAGGAGGCCCGGGGTGGGTCTGACCCAGGACAGCTGGAGCTGTGCAGGCCGCAGGGCCCTTGTGCACTCAGTAAGACAAGCTTCAGTCATGGGAAACTGAAGCTGCAGCAGATGGAGGGCAGAAAGACAGTTCTAACGTCTAGGAATCCGTGAAGACTGGAGTGTCTGAGGCAATAGCAGCAAACCCAGGCCCAGTGGGGTTACCAGTGAGACCCATTTGGCTTCTTACAGAACCAACCCATACAACAATGGGTTTGCTCCTGAATCTGAACTCCAGAGAATGAATATATATATATATATGTATATGTGTACATATACACACATGCATATATACATATATAAGTATATACCCTAGTGCACATAGTTAAACACATGCAGAAATTGCCCTGTGTTAAAAATATTGCATAAGCTTATAGAATGTTCAAATGCAATTTTTTTCTATAGCTAGCTAAGTAGGTAACACATGAGGTGGGGGCTGATATCCGGTACATATTTATATACACTGGATACACAGTACTGCCTATTCTCAAGACGGATGCCCTGATCAGCTGTCTAGTCACGCCCATGACTAGGTTAATTCCCAAGGTGCAGTCATGTGAGTTTTGAGACTCTGCTTTTCCTGCTCATTCTGCTGCCTTGGGGTCTGTGCTCTCACTGAAGAACAAAGATGGGTGGGCTGGAAGGGCAGAAGTTTTGGTTCTCCATTCCAAATAGTCTATTTTTCTCCTCATGGAGAGCTTTTGCCTTCTGATGGGAAAAAAACCCCCTAGTTCAACAATGTCCCAAGGTTATTAATACTCTAAATACGAATACTGTATAGGCTACTAAGAAAATAGGTTATCTCCTGTGTTTTAAATATTGAGATTCATGCAATGAACACCCATGCAGCTCAGTTGCATCACTGGTAAATTTCACTGCAGTGTCAGTGTAGCTGGGCTACATCATTAGGAAAGCAGATGCCTGCAAACTCCAGTGTAAGTAAAGAAATCAGACATGTTTTTGTGACTCTGAAGCCTGCGAAAACGGTGAAATCTGAAGCTGAGCAGTCCCTTGGTTGGGTAGCTTCTCCTTGTAGGCCTTAAGGGAACAAATGTGAAACTTGACAACTCATATTTGGTTATACTAACTGTCCCTCCCCCAGGCTTCCCTCACATCGACACTGCAGAGAAAAAGCAGAATGCAGCATTTTCAGTTATGAAACACAAGCCTCCAGAGCATCTATTTGGCAACTGCAATTCACAAATCCCAGCCTGTAACATAGAAAAGTAATTTCAACACACAGGACTGTGTGTTCTTTTCAATGCAAAAATGGGATTGACCTTTTGAGCAATCACCAGAGCTCTGAAACTAAGCCATATATCTTCTCCATATATGGTGGTGGTCCCTGTGCAGGAGCAGGTGGGCTCAAGTGGGGTGGTAGTGAGGAGGAGGGGTCATGTGCATTTACTCAGGACGAAAAGGTGGTGCTGATATAGCAAATTGTGTATTGGATATGAAGCGGCCTCAATGGGTCTCTGACATCCTGGTTCCACAGGTAACTCTCATCTTTGGAAACCCAAGAGCCAAATATGAAGATTTGCATGAAAGCCGTGATACATATTTTGTGTTCTAAATCAAAAATCAAAAGATCAAAAGTCACTTGCACGACTATTGCTTTCCATGCAGAACCAGATGCACACTGTAGAACACACTGACTACAATGCAGGCTATTATGCAACATCTGCATTAGTTCCATTGAGCTGTGATTATGTTAATAGGCTTCAATCAGACATCAGTTAACATTTTGGTAATATTCACATAGTTTGTGTTAGCCAAGGTACAGTTGGCCGTTTTCAAGTTTTCCTCTCTAAAGTCCTCGTTACTGTTGTTTACTCCCTCCTGGATCTCCATGTAATCAGACTTACTAATAGTAGAGGCACTTCTACTTTTCTTCAGGTCGGGGGAGGAAGGGATCTTTGGACAGCTTGTCACTTGCAAGTACTGGGCCTGCTCCTCTCCCTCTGTCTCCCGGTGGTAGAAGTAGTTGAAATTAGACACTATGACAGGGACTGGTAAGGCAATGGTTAACACACCTGCAATTGCACACAGGGACCCCACTATCTTTCCCCCAATGGTAGTTGGCACCATGTCTCCATAGCCTACAGTTGTCATGGAGACGACTGCCCACCAGAAGGCATCTGGGATGCTGGGGAACTGGGACTCTCGCTCATCAGCTTCTGCAAAATAGACAGCACTAGAGAAAAGGATGACCCCGATGAAAAGGAAGAATATCAGGAGGCCCAATTCTCTCATGCTGGCTTTGAGGGTCTGACCTAGAATCTGGAGACCTTTGGAGTGTCTGGACAACTTGAAAATCCTAAAGACTCTTACCAACCGGATGACACGGAGGATGGCCAGCGACATGGCTTGCTGGCCTTGCTGGGCGTCCTCTGGCTTCTCAGCCAGCTCTGTCCCCAGGGTGATGAAGTAGGGGATGATGGCCACAATGTCAATGATGTTCATAATGTTGGTGAAGAAGCCAGCTTTGCTGGGACAGGCAAAGAACCTCACCAAAAACTCGAAAGAGAACCAGATGATGCAGAGAGTCTCTACAATGAAGAAAGGGTCGGTGAAGGAAGTGGACTGCTGGTATCCCATGGTGCTATTGGAGTAGGTGTGGAAGGTCATCCCACCACTGTGCATGTCCTCATTCTCATCCCGGAAGATGGGCAACGTCTCCAGACAGAAGCTGACAATTGAGATCAGAATCACCATGACGGATACAATGGCTATAATCCTGGCAGGCCCCGAGCTCTCTGGATATTCAAAGAGAAGCCACACCTGTCTCTGGAACTCATTTTCTGGCAGAGGACGCTCTTCTTCCTTGATGTAGCCTTCATCCTCCCGAAACATCTCCATAGCTTCTTCTCCCAGCTCATAAAATCGGATTTCTTCAGAGAATATATCTAAGGGCACATTCACTGGTCGCCTCAGCCTGCCCCCAGACTGGTAGTAGTACAAAATGGCATCAAAACTAGGGCGGTTGCGATCGAAAAAGTACTCATTCCGGAGGGGATCAAAGTACCTCATCCGCTTCTTGGGATCCCCTAAGAGGGTCTCTGGAAACTGGGCTAAGGTCTTGAGCTGGGTTTCGAACCGCAGCCCTGAGATGTTGATCACCACCCTTTCACAGCACTCATGGTCTGCTTCTGGGTCATAGGTGTCCTGCGGGTGCCCAGGGAGGGCAGCAGCCTCGTCTGCTGGGTCTCCGGTAGCCACTGTCATAATTGGGACTGAGAGGAGAGCTTCCCACTATGCCTTCCAGCTGCCTGGTGGAAGGGGGCTCAGGGTGCTGCTAACGGCCCCAGGAAACACAGAAGCATTGGCCTGAGGTCCTGAAGGAGAGCCCCACAGCTCTCCGACAGCTGGAGAGACAGCCGCGTTTGGCTGAAAGACAGGCAATTAAGGACATGAGACCACCCAGCACTGGCAGCCTGAGCCGGGAGGCTGCTTACTGCCTCCCACCTCTCAGCCAAGAGTTCAAAAACACGACTACCATTAGGCCATCCACCACCACCACCACCAAGCAGAATTTAATTTCACCTTGTAAATTTTCTGGGGGTCAGAAAGGAGCAGGCAGCAATTTCACAAGGAAGTGCTAGAATTTCCTGCACTGGGGGCAGGTGACTGGTACAGCATTCTGGGGCACAGACCCATACTGGGAGGCTAGACAGGAGTCTTCTCCCAGGCAGGACACTAACATCTCACAGGTACTTGCACCCTTTGACACATTCGTGATGGGGGTCTTAGACCTGGGTCTTCCTCACTGACCCCACCCCAATGCCTTTACACATGGCTGTCATTAAACCATAGATTGCTTTACCTGGCCAGGCAGGAACCTGAGGCTCTCTTCCTCACAGAGCTGATCAGATGCTGGGAAATCCTAGATGCACAAAACAGGAAGCCCAATTCCCCATCGTGTCTTCTCACTTGAGCTAGAAATAATGGTGAGTCATTCTGTGCAGGAGGGCAGGCTCCAGGTCCTGGAGGTGAGCTCTAGGTCTGAGTCGGGCTGGAGGGGCAGTGGGGTGCCTGGCCAGGGGCATCCAGCACAGTGGCACCTGGGTCCGGAGACTTTGGAAGGATGGAGGCAAGATGCACAGCTCAGCAAATGCCAGAGTCCTCCAGGCTGTCCTCAGGAGGTGTGACGTTGCCTGGAAAACACAGCAGCAAGGTGGAATCATGGCTTTGGGAAAGCTGGTGCCAAGATTTAGGAGGGTTCTGGCAGCTCCCCTCACTGCAGGTGGTAAGGCTCCACGCCCACCCTCCATTCTGGCCCTGGTGCCTGAGAACTACCTCTCAGCCTCCCGCCTCTTCTGGGCAGGCTTCCTTCTCAGCTTGAAGGGCTTGTTCCCTGGGAACAAGCCCTTCAGGCTTGGCTGGGCTGTCTCAGGAGGCCTCCTTGGGGCTGTTCCAGAACGGTCCTCCTGAGCTGCCACGACGAGGGACTCTGGGCAAAGACCCCCGCGGCCCGCTGTGTCAGGACAAACATCTCCCAAGCGAAGGGCTTGGCTCTCAGCAGCCTCACTACCAGCTCTGACCTCAACTGAGTCCTGGTAGAAGAAGCGCCTCCCCCCACCCGCCAAACACACACTCCTTCCGGGCTCATCTAGGGAGACCCCACACACAGCAAGGTCGCTTCTCTGTTCTAAAAATGGATAGCTGGGTCGCTGAACTTACTCTGCCTCCGGGATCCCTGGGCCGCAGGCCTCCCTCTGAGCTGGGTGGCATTTGAGCCAGGCAGGCGCTCGACCATTGATTTCTCCCCAAGAGAAAACCCCTCACATCTCCACGGCAGGGAGCGCAGAACAAACGCTCAGCCTGCTTGCCTGCGAGGCGGTTTGGCAGGCACGAAAGGGGGAGCCAGGAGGAAGCTGGCTTCCGGGCTGGCCCCTTGCCGACCCAATCCCGCCGGCCACGGGACGGGGAGGGGGCTGAGCCCTCTCCCCATCGGCCCGGGGCTCCTGCCGGGATCGCCCGGCGCGCTCGGCGCTCGGCTGTGAGCGAGCGGCGGGCCCAGCCCTTCAGCCGGCGGCCAGTTAGAGCGCCACCTTAACCCCTTCCTTCCCACGCGGTCGGCTCCCGCTGCAGCCCGAGTGCAGCCTGGGTTTTTGTCCGCCGGGTCCAGCCAAGGAACGCGGAGGCTCGTCTCCCCCCGAAAAAAATAGAAGCCTGAACTCTGAGGCTGGCGAGTGGGTTGCTGCAGGCTGCAGCCCCAGATCCCAGCTTCCTTCTGAGCTTGGCGGCTCCGCGGCAGCCCACCGCCCAGGAAAAAAGCCCCTCTGCAGAAGAGCCGTTTTATTCGGTGCCAGGCAAGCGAATACGGCCGGGGGGACCAAGCGATTCGAGTTCCACCAACCCGCGCTATTTACCAGACATGGTTATGCTGTCAGCTGCATTTCCCATCACCCGCCAGCTCCCGTCTGCGCCCTCCGCGCCGCGCCACGCACACCCCAGAGGGTCCCCGCGCCCATTCCGTGCACCCCTTTCTGGAGGGGCAGGTCCTCGGCCCGGCAGACCGCAGAGGTCGGCGCGGGCTCCCCCACCCCGGACTCGGCCGAGCCCGCCGCGTCGCAGGCTGCGCCGCCGCCGGGTGCCCTGCAGCCCCTCTGGGCGCCGCGGCCGGGCGGGAGAGGCGGCACGCGCAGCCCTGAGCCCCGACACGGATTTACCCTTCCAGACAGGCACCCGGAGTCTCCATGTTTCTGGGTGACGGCCAGCGCCCGCGGAACGCCGGCGGGCGGCGGCGGCGGGGTGCAGGCGGCCAGCTGGGAGCCGGCTCTGCAGTCCCGCGGGCGGCGCGTACGGAGCGCCCGGCCGCCGCCCGCAGCCGCACCGCGCCGCACCGCGCCACGCAGCGCCGCACCTGGCCCGGCTGCGAATTCGAATTAAAGGGGCTGGCGCGAGCGGGAGCCGGCGAGGCGCGCCCCTCGCAGACACCACCGAGGGGCCGCCCAGCGGGAGCCCCGGGCCTCTGCTCCCGCCCGGTGAGGAAAGCACCCGATTCGGCGAGCTCGGCTGACTAACCCGAGCCTCGCGCACAGCTCAGCTGGGTGCAGCCGGGGCCGGAGAGACGGAGGGGCCGAAGTTGGGGAGCTGTCAGGAGAGGCTCCGGCCAACATAGAGGAAACAATCAAAGAGCAGCTCTCCTGGGCCGAGGCAGGGTCCGGGCCCGCGGGGGGTGTGCTGTTAGCGTTACGGTGCCGCCAGGCAGGGTCCGCACACCCCAGACCCCTCTCGGCCCTCCTTTGCGCTTGCGCCCCTCCCCCAGCTCCTCTTCCCACCTGGCTCTTACCTGGCAAAGATTCACTGGGCTCCTCAGGGGAGTGCAGCAGGTGCGTGTAGGGCGACAGCGGGGCAAAAACTCGTCTCCGTGTTTGTGCCCACCGGGAGGAGCCTCAGGAACAGCAGAACCGTAGGGCCGGCCCTCTGCCTCCCTAACTCCCTCCCCCCACCCCGGGCCCGGGCCAGGGAAGGCCCGGCACGCAAAGCTGCCCTTGGGAAGAAGGGTCAGCTACTCACAAAAACGTCCTTGCACAGACCCGACAAAACTGCTGTCCCACCGAGCTCTGAACTGCACGAGAGTGCAGCTCACAGTACCCCGGCTGGGGAGACGAGGATGCCTTTGCCTTTTGGAAGAACGTGTGTAGGAAGTCCATCCTGCCCTTAGGAGCACTAGGTGGTCGATCCCAGGTGCCCAGGTTGCTTCTGGAAGCCACATGACGGCCCCAAGTCCCTGCTAGTTCTGTTCAGGTTTCTGTCAGAATCTCTCAGACATGCGCTGCGAACAGCGATTCCTTGATGTCAGACCCAAGTAGACACAGAGGTCTCTGTTCAGAAGGGCACTAGTATACGGAAGGCCCTTGCCGGGCCCCCTTTGCTCTAGAGACCCCGTCTGTAGGCAGGTACCTCACATGGAAGCTCTGAAAGTCCACAAGGCTCAGGCTCTGTGGGGCTGGGGAGTTCGGGAGAATTAATAATTGCCCTAAAAATGGTGGCATGTCATCATATCATCACGGCTGACTGTGATTTAAGACTGCGTACCCCTCCCCCAGAGCTGCAGGGGCTAGTCTGGAAGACGGTGGCCTCAGTGAGCTTGGAGGATGATGGAGGACTATAGACAGGGCTGGGTTAGCTTAGGACCCACTGGAGGTGAGCTGTGAGTGTTCCAGCTAGAGTGTTGAGTGTTTTGGAGCCAGCCAGACCCAGATTAAATCTGCACCTGTTGTTAGCTAAATTAATTTCCTGCAAAATGAGGCTAACTCTGACTGTGGCAAGGGTTTAACTGTTGAATGTTAAGAGTTTAGTACCAACAGGCCATCAATGGGTTCTCCAATCCGCAACCCTGTGAGCTGTCTTCATAACTCCTGTCCACCTGCTAAGTTCTCTGTGTGCCCAACAATTTAGTCTTTGTTGCCCACTCTCTCTGCTCTTCATTCCTTTCCCTGTGGTCTCAGCTGTTCCCAGTCCCTTCATGAAAATGTCCTCCAGAACCCTGCTCTGGACTCCTCAAGGCCACCGCAAACCGCATTGAGGGACGCTGTTGTCTTACTTGCCTTGCTGAGTCCTCAGGTTTCCTGAAGTCCAACACAGTCTTATCTCTGTTATTGTGTTAATAAGTATTTTTTGCTTTCTTTGTTAAAATAGAAGATGCAGACAGAAAACAGGGCCTTCAGGAAGAATTAATAATTGTTCTAAGCCGTAGCATCTGCTTACCATGTGTCAGATGCTATGTATGCTAAGTACTTTTAATCTAGCAACATTTAATCCTCACAGCTCTAAGGGGTGGAGTCTATATTAGCACCATTTCATACAAAAGGAAACTGAGGCAGGGGAAAGTAACCTGCCCAAGGTCAGTAAGTGGTGTCTCTAGGATTTGAACCTGATCTTTGCAGCTCCAAAGAGCTTGTACCCTTAACTCCCATAGCGGTCTGGACATGTGGATAAACAGCTCTGGAATTTCATTTCCCCCTCTGGGGTGTTCCTCTGACCTCTACTGCTATCTTTTGATTTGGCCTCAGGGATATATTATCCTTCTTCTCCCTTTTAAAGTCTGACCTAAGTGTGAACAAGTATAAAAAAAAATTAAAGAAGCAAAAGAAGGAGGAGGAGAGTAAGAAGGAAGGAGAAGGAGGAAGAGAAAGAGGAGGAGGAGAGAGGAAGAAGGAACCATAACAACAGTTTTGGAGTATTTCAGGCACCTGTCCTGAAAGGCATCTCTGTTGGTACCTCAGTTAGGCTGTGCAAAAAAAATGATAATGAAATGGTAAGAAAAAGAGCATGGGGCAGGTTCCCAGCATTGACACTTGAGCAAGCTGTGAGAACTTGAGCAAGTTACTGAAACTCTCTGAGCCTCAGTTTCCTAATCTGTCAAATGGGAGAGCAAAGCTGCTTCACAAGGCAGCAAAAATTAGATTAGTTACACAGAGTGGATAAGCAGCTATTTTAACTGTTAGGCTAAGTTAGCAGGTGTTTAATTATAAGCTCCCTTTCCAGTCCTATAGAGGCCCATTTCTTATTTTGGCTCCAAAATAACAGCCAAAGTGTCCTTTGGTCTTTTCTCTGGGGCACAGTAAGTGTTCCAAAGGCCACTCCCCTCTCTTCCGGCTTTCTTCTTGGAGGCTGGGCCAACTCCTGAAAGAACTGGGTCTTTGGTTCTTTCCTTCTGCAGAGGAAAGGGCTGCAGTGACTGCCACCATGCGTATAGGCTACTACAGTGATCTAAAAGAAGAACTGATCACTGGGTGCACACACCCACACCCACACAGAGGGACAGGGTGGGGGAGGGGAGGAAAGGCTCTCAGTCTCTCCCACCACCCTTTATGAACCCAGAAAGACCGTGCGACTCTGTCCTCGGTCATTACCCCAGGGACCAGCTCTCCCTCCTGGCATGACCACCGCTTCTTTGTGCTCCCCACTAGCTCATTCTCTTGGGTGGTGGCACAGCCTCTAGCCCATGGGCAAGCAGGGCAAGGGGGCACCGACTGACAGCCCTGCACAGGTTATTCGATCTAATGCTTGCAGCCACTTAGAGGAAAGAGTGTCATTGTCTCTGTTTTACAGATGACAGTTCTGAAGCTCAGAGAGGACTGGTCATTGACAAGGGTAATTTAGCTGGTAAATGGTGAGGTTGGGAACAAATTCAAGATCATGTGGCTTGACAAGTCATTATGTCATTCTCTTAGCAAGGTGCCAGTCCTCTGGGCTCAATTTCGGTCCGGCAGACCTCCAAGACCCCCGAGGCACATCTGCCTGGCTCGTGGAGGAAGCTCAACTTGATGGGAGGTCTGTTGTAGAGCAGGGTCAGTGCTGGCATTGGGAGTTAACTGCTGACACTTTAACTCAGGGACCCCAGACAGTGGTTGTGAGGTTCTGGACCCAGAGCCTCTGCTCTGTGCTGGCTCCCAAACAGCTCCACTGAGGCTTCTCACATCTGCACAGCTCCACTAAAGCTTCTCACATCTGCACAGCTCCAGGCCAAGCACAGCTGGCCTGGCATTAAGGAAGTATGAGGCAGAGCACCTGATTAGGGCCGTGTTCTTGGTTTCAGTCTTGGTGTGTGAAGCTCGGAGACCTACAGGTATTCACCCAAGTCTTCTGTGCAAGAGTTCACTTGTAAAATAGGAAGGGTTGCATTCTCTCCACCCACATTCTTTGCTCATAGGGTGAAAGAGTGAAATGGAGGATGGAAGGAAAGAAACTTTCATTATTATGTCATTCGCATTCATTTGTCAGGATTACATATGACCGTGCTGGGTGACTATACCACGAATGTTATTGCTGTCGCCAGTACTGTGATTGTATCCTGCCAGTATGTGCCATGCCTGCCGGAGGACTTCCCTTGGGAGTGGAATGGGAATCCGTCCAGGCCCCCTACTGACCCCGGAAGTCTGCTGCATAACTCAAAAGTCAAGGTCAGCCTCCTGTAGGAAGCATTCTAGATTCATTCCGGCTGCCTCCAGGGTCTGTGGTGGGAGCTGGCTGTTCCACACTCATCCCCCCGGCTGAATGTTAGGGGATGGTTGAAGAGGGTGGTCCCCCTTGCACATTGGACTGCTGCTGAATGTGAGCACTGTGTGGTTGTCTTGCTGTCAGGTCCCTACTTCTAACACCCTGGGTGGTCGAAGCACAGCACTGTGCCAGCAGGTCTAAGGCCCAGTCCCAGGCCTGTCATATTGTAGCTCTGTGACTCAGTTTCTTCCATGATACATTTTCATTGTGTGGCTGGGAGGTAAACTACTTAGTGTCTGTCCCATACAAATACCACGTGTTGGCCACTGGTGGCATTGTCCTCTCAGGGCTGCCTCCTTCACCTTCACCGTTGGAAATGGAAGTGGGGGCTTAGGGCAAGCTGGTATAGCAGATCGTTCTGTGTTGTGGATGCTTCTTCTCAGGCCACCTGTGATTTCACCCGCCTGTGGAGGATGATGCCTGAGCCAGCTCGGTCATGATCAGCTCTTCTTTCTGAGGCTCTGGCGGCCCACATTAGCTGCTCAGAGTGGTGGGATGGTGGGAGGACCACTCTAAGGGCTCCAGTTCTCCCATGCCTGAGACAGTCTGTGCACTACGATGGGCTCATTGAGGCCTCCCAGCAGTGTGGAGCCCCAGCGGCTCCCAGTGGTGATCCCAGGGCGAACCTGGGGCGTGACAAAGTCAAGCACAGAGGTTGCCTGACCCACTCTTCGGGTGTGTGCTGCGGGCAGCTGAGGGGCCTCTTGGCCCTGCCCATGCTGGCTCCCTGGGTCCTCTGTCTTCTGCCTCGGTCTCCTCTGGGCTCTACTTTCCAGACCTGTTTGTCCTTCACGTTCCGTGTGCTGAAAGAGGCACTACCACTCCCCCAGCTGCACAAACTAGACATCTGAGAGTCCTCATCAGCCCTTTTCTTCCTCCTTCACCAGACATACTCCACATCCAGCCAACCAGCTGGCCTTGGCATCTGTGCACGTTCTCTGATTTCCTTTTGCTCCTCTGCTGCCCTGGCTCAAGCCGCCATCGGGCACACTCTGGACACCTACAACCCTCACTGGTTCCCTGCCTTCAGACTAGCTCCCTCTGGCCTCTTCTCCCCACAGTGGCTATAATTCTTCTACAGTACAGATCAAGCCACGTTACCACTTTAACTCCTCTTTAACTCCCTATTGCTGTGATCATTCTACAATTCCTAAAAGGCAAGCAGAGCCCTTCCCAATCTGCTCTACCTCTACTTGCCCAGCCCCAGTCCCAGGCTAGAAATCTATGCAGGCAACACACTAAACCGCCATGAAGGCTCTCATGGATTTAAACCAGACAGATTAGGCTAATTCCTGAAGTGAGGCAGGCCTGGAATGAATTCCCACCTCTGTTGCTTACCACTTCTGTGACCAAAGATAGGGAAATATTCCCTTCTGCATCTCAGGTTCCATGCTGTCAAATGGGAATAATCCTGCCTAATGCTTGCTCCAAGGACTAAAAGAGATAATGTGCACAGAGTGTTTATCACAGTGACTTGCAGGAAGGGCTCAAGAAATGTGAGTTTCCAGATGGCTCCAGGTCTTCCTGCTTTGGCTCCAGCATCCCTCTCAACTAGAATGCTGTGCCCTCCTCCTTGCTGTTGCCCAGTGACTTTGATGCTCGACCCACGGCACATCCTCAGGAAGCCTTTCTGGACCTCTCCAAGGTTTCTACCCACTGACCTCACGCCTGAGATATAGGCCCACCACACCAAGACTTGAGGGGCATGTATCAGTCTCACGCTGTCTTCTTACAGGTGGAGAGCAGCCCAAGGGCAAGGCCAAGTGTCTTTTGGCTTTGCATTCCATTGTCTGGTCCAGGCTGGGCACAGAGCAGCTGCCTTGGCAGTGTTTGTGCACCATCAGACTCCAGAAGATGCAAGGACTCTAGGGCACCCCCAGAGCTTAACCACCTCCCTTGCCTCGCAGCCCCTACATTTGGTGTCTCTGGAAGGTGTCCGCTTCTGAAGAACCTTGAGTCCCCACAAGGCCAGCCAGGGGCTAATTCTCACTCTTGCCTACAGGCCTAGAGGAGTCAAGCAGGAAGACCAGCCTTACACCCAGACAGCCCCTACATCAAGGATGGCAAAGCCTGGAGTGAGTGGCTCCTCTGTATTCCACAGGGAAGTTAAGCACATTGCTCAAGGTCACGCAGCTAGTCTAGGCAGAGGCACAGGCACAGTTCTACCTCAGGCGCTGTCTGCAGGATCCTGGTCTTACTCTCTCTGCAGTGCCACTCTCGTACAGTGTTTTGGTTGATCCTGTCCACCTGCTACTTTGTATTGTCAGCTCTCCAAGGATTCCTAAGAACTCTGGTTCAGGGGGCTCCAGATTCTGCTCACTGGCATCAGAGACCAGCCCTGTTGCCTGTCACCATGAATCGTTCCAGTTTTGGACACACCTAGGTTTTCATGTGCCTCTTTGAACCTGGAATTATCCTTCTGGAAACTTTCACCTGGCAGGGGCAGGGCAGGCTCCAGTTTACCTGTAGAGAGTGCTTCTGTCCCCATTGCCCCAGCCTGCACACATCAGGACTCTCCGGAGCTGGGGTGAGTGGCCAGCAGTCTGTGGCTTCTCTTCCTTGACATTGTCACCCCAGGCCTCAGTTCTTCTTTAAGGCACTTCCTCATTAGCTGTGGCCAATACCCTCTCACCACCCCAGCTAGTCCCTGAGCCCACTCTAGCTTCCGCGTGCGCAGCACACCGAGGTCCCAGAGAATGCCCGCACTCAAGTGTGGCCCAGTCAGCTGGGCACAGGCACTATTGCTACTCGGCTCCCTGAGCACAGCCTGACACCCATTGACTCCTTTGAGTCCAGGTCATGCAGCTGGCTGATCTCCGCCCGACTCACTAACACTCCTCAGCCCTCCTCTTTTCTGCCTGTGGCTGATAGAGAAGGCAAACAGAAATGGACAAAGGAGAAACCACTTGAGATCACAGAAAGAATTCTGGCCTAACAGTTCTAGCTCCAACTCTGCTTCTAGGTGACCTGGAGGTGTATGATCTTGGACAAATCAGCTCTTTTTGGGCCTCAGTTTCCTCACTTGTTGGATGGGAAAGCTAAGCCACATGATGGCTGCTCTTGTTCAATGATCTCTTCTTGTTCAATGATAGTTCTTCAGCTTTATTGGCTAAGGAATGGGAGCCCATGACAGGCAGTGATCACACTCAATCTCTGCCAGCATCCTTTGTTCTACTATAACTGTTTTACTGAGAGACACTGAGGCTCAGAAAGGTCATGTGACCTGCTCAAGATCACATGCCATCCTAAGTGGCAGAGCTGGGATTTGAGCCCGGTCCTCTCTGATTCCTTGTCAGTAGCTCCCCCACTGCAGCTCACTGTCTCTTTCAAAGGGAAGAAGGACTTTTGGAGATGACAAATCGCTTTGAAAACGAGTCCTGCAAAAATTCATAGCAGTACAAGCCTGATGCTTGGTACATCTTAATGGTGTTCTCTGAGTCCATGAAGGGTTGCTACAAGGTTCCGAGGCCCCATGGGGAGAAAACAGGCTTACAGAGCTGAGGCGTGTGGCTAGGTCTGAGGGAAGGCCACTGGCTTTCACATGCATCCAGTGGACTAAGCCCCTCGGGAGGCCCGGGAGGGCGGGACCCTGGCTGCCACTCAGTACTCAGCGTTCGGCTGTGACCTCCAGCACGCGGAAGAGGAATAGCGAGCTGGGTGAAGGGCCAGGCAGAGGAGCGGCAGGTAAGTACACACTTGCTGAGTGGAAGAGGCCCTTGTGGGGCAAGGCAGCACTGCTTGTCCAGATCCTCGATCTAGGATTCTGTGGTGACTCGGCCTCTTTGACCAATTCTTTGAAGCAGGGAGAGGGAAAGGCAGATGATCGAGGAGGGGCTGAGCCATCTGGGCACATTTCCTAGTGTTGAAGAGCCAAGATGGATCTGAAAAAGCAGAGGAAAGATGACTTAGGAATAGAAGAGGGCACAGGGCACAGTGAGGAGGAGGAACGGGAGGTCTGGAGTCAGCCAGTAGAGAGCCCTGTGGTTTCCCCTACTCCTTTACGTTCCCAGCCCGGAGTCTTGGAACGCCTGCTCTTGGAATTACAGGAGCATCCCACAGTGCCACCCAGTGGCCATGTGGGAGAGGTGCAGAGACATACTCAAATAAGCAATTCAATGGTAAAAGAGGAAAGAACCCAAACAACACAAAAAAAAGAAAAAACTGAATTTCTTCTTGTCCTGGGGATGTGCTGAAGGATTTTCCATTGGTTTCTGGGTCTACGAAGAACCAGGCTTTAAGGGTCTTGCACACAAAAAGGCTTCCTTTGTCCTCTGAACTCTGACCACTAGCAAGTATCCCAAGGCTTCCCTCACCCACAGATTTCCAAGTCTCTTGAGAGGGGCGAAGTGTCCGCAGCTCCTCCTTAGGCTTCACTCTCTGGGATGATGAGGGCTGAGCATGAAGTCGCACCTGGCATCCTCCCCATTCATCGGGTCACGGGCAAGGTCTTAACTGTCAGGTCAGTGTAGTGAGGTCACTGTGGCAGCAGTGGAGCTGACCGGAAGTGAGACATCACAGTGGACTGAAAACTAAACTGCTTCCCTTCCCTGCTCTCTTTCTGAAGTCTGTGAACTTTCGGCAGATAAGTTCTTTCTCTCAGAAAGGTGAACCCCAGAATGTGGCATGGTTCCTACAAAGAACACAATGGAATTTGGGAACAAGGATCTATGAAACGCTTCTCTCCAGGCTTATGTGAGAAGGATAATACCTAAAAGAGGTAGGGACTTTTTTCATTCCCACTGGACAAATAAAGAAACTGAAGTTAAAGTGACTCGTCTGTGGCCAAGTAGCCAGTAACCAGGCACAACAGACTGATGCTGAGCAGCTTACCTGCCCCAGCTCTAAAGTGGACACTGAGTCCAGGCATGTGGGGACACAGAGGCTGGCACATGGGTGGGCTCCATATGAATTTGTAGATTCTTCCTGTCCAGGTAGGGAAGTAGAAGCATCAACATTTGGCTCTAAGCCAAGGCAGAATTGCCTTAAATTGGGGAATTAAGTGCATAGAAAAGGGACAAGCTTCACGAAAGATGTCACATTTGAAAAGTGCTAAAGTGGAGTAGGACGGAATTTCTGTATGTGTCTGGGCCCTCCGATGGGCACTTGGCATGCCTCGCCCTTGTTCCGTGTGTTTGTTAACTTGCTGCTGAAGAAAGCTCTCAGGAACAGCCTGTCTCAAGAGGCAGCCATCACTTTGCGCCCCATCGTGCTGCATTTTTCTTCATGTCATGTATTTCTACCTGCCAATTTGTTATGCACGTACTTGTTTATTGTTTTATTTACCTAGTACGAAAATGCAGATTCCATGAGGAGGGATTTTGAGTGTTTTTCTGCTCTCCGGTACCCTAGTGCTTAGAGCGCTCTGGATGCTCAATTCATAGTTGTAGACCAAATGCCAAAGTGAATGAGTGAACTCCAGGATAAAGGGGCAAGTTTGACAGATCCCAGGAGCAGCTTACCCTGTCCCCGAAATGTAGAAGTCACACAGCTAGAGTGGAGAGTACAGCACGGAAGGACGTGATGAGACAGGGGAGGCTGTTGAATGGAGATTGGGAAGGGCCTCCAAGGTCATGCTGAGGAATTTTCATTGTCCTGTAAGCAACGGAGAACCAATGAAGATTTGGGCCAGGAGAGTGACAGGATCCGACCTATGCTTCAGAATGATAATTCAGGAAAGCAATGTAATTTGTAAAGAAAATGTAGTATAATGAATGGCTCAGACAGCAGAGGCAGGAAACTAGTAAGGAGGAGGTTTCTTCTCCTGATGTGAGATGTCGAGGGTCTGAACTCAGGCCATTTGTTCAATAAATGAAGGATGGAAAGGAGAAGGGAAGTAAAGGTAAAGAAAAGTGTATGAATAGGAAGATGTTGAGGGGAGGTCAGTAGGATGCAGCGCTCAGTGAGATAGGAAGGGGGCATGCGAGGGGACTCAGAGAGTGGTGTGTGGGAGCATTCCTGTAAGTGACATTGTATGTGGCGGGGGATGCAGCTCACATAGTTAGGTGGCTCTGGTAGATTGTGGGTCCACTAAAATAGGCCTGGCCATTGTCAGACACATGACAATGCTGGCCTGCTACTGAAGAGGGAAGCTGGGGGTTGGGATGGACGTATGAAAGCTGCCATCCCTGACGGATACTTGAAACCACAGGAGAGCGTGAGACCCTCAAGGGAGTGAGGAGGGAAGAGGGTCCAGGACTGAAGGCTTCACATTATGTGGGAATGAGAGGGAGGAGAGGGGACAATCTCTATCTTCCTAGCCTAGAAGGATGTGGCGGAACTGGCGACCACTGTGTCTCTGCTCAGGGTCAATGTTTGTACTACACTGGGATCAGGATTTTTACTTGAGGCAGGAATAATTTATTTTAGTATATTGTAGCTAAAAATAATATTTTCAAAATGTGACAAAGTTTCACTGGAGTTTTATCCAAAGTAGCCTGTGTTTCCCGTTCATCTATTTGACAGAAAGGACTGTGCTCTCAAGATGAGGCCCAGTATCCAGCTCTGGCCTGGGGAAGAGGAACTGGAGAGTACGCTGAGCAGGTCTGGGAAGTGTAGAGACCTTCGAGCTGGCAGAGGCCCAAGAGAGGAGGGAAACAAGGTGGCCATCCTCCCTCAGGAAGCTGCTGACTGGTGAGGAGATGGACTAGCACGTAGCAAGTGGTGGGTGTTAAGATGCTGGCTCACTCTGCTGGGTGGCCAAAGTGGGGCAGGTACTGAGAGGACTCCAGACTCTACTCTGCAGTGTGGGGTCCCGCCTGCTCGCTGACAGAGAGCCAGGACCATGTTCTCCCTAGGTGGTTGTGTCCAGGGTCACATGGAATATGCCCTCTCCTCTGGTGAGAAGAGATTTTTTTTTCTCTTTTTCTAATTCTTCCCCAGAGAGTCTGAGGAGCCTTGAATCTTAAGTCCCTCCTATTTTGCCCTTTTTTTTTTTTTTTGTCAATTAGATGAAGTGTGGCCTGGGAAAATCACTGGCTCCCTCTGTTCTATCTAACTAGAATGACTGCTTTAAAAGGGCTTCTGTTTTGGGGTTAGGTGGGGAAAGTGTGGACCTCAGATGACGCTAAGAGAGTGATAAACGAAACAGTGCAAGATGATGGGGATGGAGGACCCCGCTCAGTTGTACTTAACATCAGTACTTAATGGCTGATCCATAGCTGAAACTTCCACATTAAAAAACAAATTCTCATTTACTTCCCATGCCCTCAAGCCCAAGCTTTCCCCGTCTCTCTAAGTAGCAACACTCCTCACTCAGTTGCCCAGGCCCAAACCTTTTTGACTAACCCATCAACTATTCCTGTTGTCTCTACTTCAAACTGAGCTCTGATCTGGATGTTTTATCTTCTTTAGTGAAAGAAGCCAGGTATTAGGATACCCCCTTCCTCTTTTTGGGCTCTTCACAGGCCTTTTTGCTCTTACCCAGGCCCCTTGCAGAAGCCAGGGCAATTAAAAACAAACAAACAAACAAACAGACAAACAAAATCAGGTCAGGTCATGCCTTTGTTCAAAATTAAGTGGCTGTTCATACCCTCAGAACTACAGCCAGAGTCCATCTGTGGCCTAGATGGCTTTTTACCATCTGTCCCTGGGTACCTTTCTGACCTCATTTCCAACCACCTTCCTCACTCGCTCAGCTTTGAGCCAGCTGCCTCCTTGCTGGTCCCTAAACCCTAGCAGACACATCCCCACTGCTCATGCATTGGCTTCCCCCACTGCTTGGTTCTACCCTCAAACATCTTCATGACCTACCCCTCCTTTAGCAGGTTTCTGCTTACATATTCTTTCCAAGGAGATGCCTGACATATGCCAAGGGAATGAATGTTGGACACGTAGGAAACACTTACTACCTGGCACGTAGTATGTAATAGTCTGATCCCTGATTTCTTGTCTCGGTTGTGGAAACTTTCCTTACTTCCAAAGTTGCAAAAGTTGTAAAAAAGGCCAGATTCGCACAGAGAAGGTGGAAATCAGCTGTGCAGAAAGGGCCAGATGTGTGTGCTGCCACTAGCCACCAGAAGGCGCCACTAGCTGCCAGAACGCATCCTAGCTATCATCGTCTGCACACTGTTGCTCAGGATTCAGCGGCAACAGCCTGGGGTGGCTGCAACCCTCCACCCTCGTGCACTTCACAAATAGTAGTCACTGCAAGCCCACTGGCCAGGAGTTCTGAGCCTGCAGCATCCGGATCCCCGTGTAGCTCTGGAACCAGGTTCTGGTGCTTTTGTGAGATTTTGAGAATTTAGGTGAGTTTTCTCGCCTGTTCGTCAGCCCCCAAACTCTGGCACCTCCAGTCACCTGAAGTCACATCTCTTAACAACACCCCTTTTCTCTATTCTAAAAATACAGATCTAGAAACTGAAGCTTTAGTGAGGTTAAGTAACACACATGCCTCTAAATTCTCCCATGAGCAGCATTCGTGGCCTCTCTCGTCTAACTCGGACCTAATGTAGAGGCCACGGATCCATATACACACACCCTCCAGTTGAGGGAGAGAGGGAGATTAGGCACTAAGTTGGGGCATACCTACCCGGCAGGCCCCCGATCAAATCAGACATTTAGACATCCTGGCATCTCTAGTCTCCCCCTGTCCTCACAGTCCCATCTCTCTTTCCAGGCCCTCCCTCCTCCTTCCCCTTGGGGAACCCTGAGCAGGTGGGCCAGCATTGCAGGCCCTCGGTGCTGGGCAGTATATCTGAGATCACCTCAAATGTTTCTGCGCATGTCCAGCCACTCACTCCTCACCACCCTGCGCCTTCCCAGCCAGATCAGGGTCTTGGCCCACCGTGATTGCTGAGATCATCTCGCTGCCATGCTGAGCAAACCCTGCCTCCCACGGTCTTGCCCGTCTTTCCCTTTACCCCCTTCAGGGGCAGCACTGTGACTCTAAGAACTGGGGCCCCCACCTGGCAGAAGGCCGGAGGCTGGCGCTGCGCAGGGCAGGGCCTCTGCAGCCAACTGTTGGTCTAACCAATGTTTGTGAAGCCTGAAGTGAGTGACTGTGTGTGTGCCGCCGGAGTGCACTCAAGGATTGAGTCAAGGTGGCATTGGAAGTGGGTGGAGTCAGTCTTTTCCTCATTCTCATTCTGAAAGTTCTTTTTAAAAATCTCCTTGCCCTCTGAGTACCGTATGTGCTGGATCATTTTGCCTAAAAAACAAACTGCTTTTATTATGTAATGATGAACGTGTCCATCTACTGTTGGCCATCTGACATTTATAGCTGTTGGCCACTGTGACTGGCTGGACTGCCTCATGGAAGTGTGAGAATTCAGCCTGAAGTAAAGCCACTTGACATTCTGCTTTGTCTGGCAGGCTTGTCACGAGGAATAGTGTGACTTTTCTTTAGGTTTTTGAAATTCTAAAATCACTAAAGCACTTCCGCATTGCCCTGTGGGACATTCAGTCTCAAGGGAGTCTTGGGTGCTGTCGCTGGCTTCAGTGTCTGGCTTGCTCTGCCCTGCTAAGTCCCACACATTTTCTGGAGGAATAAGGGCTCATTAACTATTTTTCAAAAAGTTTCCATAAAAAATGAATTAGTAGGCTAATTTTAACTGTAGCCCTTCCAGATACCCAATGCTTTAACTTAATAAAATACTGAGGGCTGTGGAGGATAAGACAGTATTCACGGCTTGCTTATAACTCCACTAGAAACAACAAGAGGTAGGATTTCTAGCCATGGCAGAACAAAGAAACTGACAAATCCTTTTAGTGAAAAATAATATTATTGTCCAGGTGTAGTGGTGCATGACTGTAATCCCAGCTCTTTGGGAGGCTGAGGTAGGAAAATCTCAAATTCAAGGCTTACGCAACTTAGTGAGACTCTACCTCAAAATAAAAAATAAATCCGGCTATGGCTGTAACTCAGTAGTGGAATGCTTGCTTAGCATGTGTGAGACCCTGCGTTCAATCCCCAGCACAAAACAAAACAAAATAAAAACAAGTTAGAATGGATAAAATTGTCAACAAAATCATTCTGGGCCTTGAAATTGATCAAATAGAAACAACCCACTGTGAAAAACTGTTAAACTTTTGGTAAGAATATAGGAATCTGTGGTGTTCTTGTTTAAGAATATTTACTTGCTTCCAAGCTTGGGTGAGGTGGAGCTGTGGTTGGTTAAGAAGATGAGCACCATTGCTTTTGGAGGAGGCAGCCTTCATTTGGGAGGAGGATAAAAGTCCCACCGATAGCCTGGCCTGGTGGTGTATACCTGTAATCCTAGCACTCTGAAGCCTGAGGCAGGAGGATCACTGTGAGTTCGAGGCCAGCCTGGGTTATGTAGTGAGTTCAAGGCCAGCCTGAACTACATAGCAAGACTGTCTCAAAAAAAAAAAAAGTCCCATTTCTAGCAGAGTTTTCATTAAAATTAGCGAACAGTATAAAACAAGTGGGAAAGCCTGGATCCCTGGCTGTCTGGAGTTTTGATGCTGCTTGTGGTAAGGAACAACTACTAAAGGAGCCAGAAATTGAATACAAAATAAGAGAGCCACAAAGGGAGTAGATATTCTTCTCACACATCTCTGGCTGACTGGGAAGCTGTGTTCATGCACAGGCAAGTGATGGGAAGACCTGGCAGAAAATAAAAGCTGACTTAAAAATCTGCTCGTATTTTGAACATGCTTCCCAATTCTCACCTAGATCCACTAGTAGAGTGTAGAAGTCCTACTTTAAGATAGAAGTGCTTGAGCCACTCTGGGACACTGAGGCAAGAGGACCACAAGTTTGAGCCCAGCCTGGAGAACTTAGTGAGCCTCAGTCTAAAAAACAACAACAATAACAACAGAAAACATGCTGGTGGTTTGGGTGTAGCTCAGGGTGATTGCTCTAACTCCACACCCAAAGAAGTACGACCTCTGCACAATCATTAACTGGCCATTAAGCTATGCAGAAACAGGGGCAATTCTTCCAAAACCAGGATAAGAAAAATTAAAGATAAGGAAAAATATTGAGCAGAGACATCAGTAGTAGCAGTATTGTCCAAAGAAGAGACAGATACCTACAGAGTAAGTTCAGGCAAGCATGCAAACCTAAAACCCAAACCAAATAAAAACAAAACAAAACAAAAGTCCAGAGACAATCCTGAGAGGAAAAAATCAGAAGCTAGAGTTGGTACAGAATAAACTGAAAATATCAGTTTTTCAACAAATTTCAAGACATACAAAAGAATAGAAAAGTCCATTGTAATGAGTAAAAAAACATTTAACAAAGTCTCTTGAATAATTCTAGCTATTAGATTTGTCACAAATATTTTAAAGCAGCTAGTAAAAAATTAGTCTAATAAAAGGAAAATATGATGGCAGTGACTCAACATTTAGGAAATCTTAATAAATAAATAGAAACTAAAAGAAGCATTTAAAAATTGAAAACTATAATAACTAAAATAAAAAATTCACTAGAAGGGTTTAATAGTAGATTTAAAATATCTAAAAAAGATTGATGAACATGAGAGTAGAAAAGTATAAATGAAGAACAAAGAGCAAAATGATGGAAATAAAATTAATATAAGCTTACAATATCTTCAAGCTCACAAATGCACCAAAATATGTATAATGAAAAGTCTCAGAACAAAGAGATAGAGAGGGTGAGAAAAATATTTGAAGAAAAAAGGCTGGAAACATCTCAAATTTGATGGAAAACTTTATTTTCATATCAAAAAACTCAATAAATGCAAATCAGAGTAAATACAAAGAGATCTCCACTTAAACTTGCATAGCCAAAGCACTGAAAACCAAGGCAAGGAAGAAATCGTGAAAGCAGCAAGGGAAAAACAACTCCTCACGTACAGAGGAACAATAGGAAGAGGGAGCACTGACTTTTCCTGTAAAACGATGGCGGTCACAGGCAGCGGGATGATTAGAAAACACCAGGAAAAGAAGATCCAAGTAAGCATTCATATTCAGTAAGATGTCCTTTTAAAACAAAAGCAGATATAACTAAGAATATTTTAAATGTAATGCAAAATGATACATTGAAAAATAAAACCTGAGTGCATCAAAATTTAAAATCCCAAATTCATGACCTCAGCTTCCAATTTAAACTAGAAAAAAGAGAACAAATGAAACTCAAAATAAGCAGAAGGGAAGAAATAAACTTGTTGCAAATAGGGAGGGGGTGAATGGAAGGGAGGGGAGGGGAAGAGGGGGGGAAGAGGGGAGAAAACCAAGATGTATCATGTACAGGTACAAAATAACCATGTTGATTATGAACATTATGTATACAATGTACCAATACATGTTCTTGGTAAAAATAATAAAAAAAAAATTTTAAAAAAAAGATTAGAATGGAAATCAGCAAGATAAAAAACAGAAAATAAGAGATAAAATCAATGAAAGCAATTCTGGTTCTTTGGGAAGATCTATAAAATTGATAAGCAAGCATCTTGCAATTTAACCAGAAAAAGTGAAATAACCAATATCAGAAATGAATATAAAATCCAAATAATAACAAAAGCATAATATATCATGACCAAATGGGGTTTATTCTGGGAACACAAAGTTGGTTCAATTCTTTAAAATTCACTGTAGCCCCTCCCTGCTGGTCTAGGCTCTAGGATTTAAAATTCATTGCAATTTACCATATTAAAAAATAAAAAATACATGATTATCTTAACAGACACAGAAAAAGGATTTGATAAAATCCATTGTTTGTGATTAAATCTCTCAGAAAACTTGGAAAGAAGGTAATTTTTTCAATCGGGTAAAATGCATTAAAAAAAAACACATGGTTAACATTATACAGTACTTAATGGTGAAAGACCACATGTATTTTCTGTGACACTGAGGAAAAGAACCAAAGATATCTACCCTCAAACTTTCTATTCAAGATTGTATTGGAGATTATAGCTGGTGCAATAAAATAAGAAATAAACAGAACCCAGATGGAAAATGAAGAAGTAAAATTAACTTCATTTAATCCACAGATGACATAGTTAATTACCTATGCAGAAATTCCAATGGAATCCACAAAAAAAGATGCTAGAAATTTTTGGGTAAGTTTAGGAAGATGTCAGGATATAAGATCAATTTGCAAAAATCAATCATACTTTTAAATATTGACAACAAATATCAAAGCTAAAAACACTATTTACAAGCACATTCAAAATGCATAGGGAAGAATCTGACAAAGACTATGAAAGATCTATACACTGAAAACTAAAAAACATTACTGATAGAAATTAAAGCACTAAATAAATGAAGAGGTATAAGACAATAATGTGAGGCTATCAGTGACTCCTAAATTAATCTGCATATTTAATAAAATTCCATTAAAAAACCCCAGCAGGATTTTTTAGTAGAAATTGACAAATCAGTTCATATGTTATTGCAAAGGATCTAGAATAATCAAAATAATTTGAGAGAGATTGAAGTTAGAAGAGTAATACCATCTGATTTCAAAGCTTACTGTAAGGCTGCAGTAATAAAGATAGTGTACTATTAGTGTCAAGATACACAAATAGATCAATGGACTATAAAAGAAAGTCTAGAAATCAACATACATATGGACAAATTATTTTTGACAAAGATGCAAAGCCACTTTAGTGTAGAAGGGATAGTTTATTTTTAACAAATGGTGCTTGAACAATTGAATAGCTATATACAAACACATGGAAATAGACCCTTTCCAAATACCAGAAAAAAGTCAACTCAAAATGAAACACAGAGCAAAATAAAAGATCCAAACCTATACAACTGCAAGAGAAAAACAGAAAAAATTTATGACCTGCGACTTTCAAGTAATTACGTATTTCTTAGATGGGCACTAATATAGCATATTGCATAAAGGAACAAGCTGATAAATAAGACCTCATCAAAATAAAAGTCAAAGACATTGTTAACACAGTGAAAAGATATATGTAGGCTGGTAGAAAATATTTGCAAATTCTGTATCTGGTATGTGGCAAAGGACTCTGTATAGAAAATCTAAAAAATTTCTATAGCTCAATAAAAATGAAGAAAAACAATCCAATTTGAAATGAACAATGCATTTGAATGGGCATTTCACCATGAACATATGCAAATGACTAGTAAGTACAAAAAATTGCTCACATCATTAGTTGTCAGGAAATGCAAATTAAAAGTATAATAAGACACCACTACTCTTCTACGGTAGGGGAAGATTGGAGGGATATAGTGGGGAAAAACATGGGGCAAAACCCAGTGACTAACACCGTAAAATCATCGCATGCTTATCTGTGGGCTGACAATTGTAAAATCATCATATGCTTATAGTGTACCATGTGCTTGAAAAAAATGTACCTTATGAAAGTGTTACACTTATTGCATATTTAAGAAATCCCCAACTACTTTGTCCCCTTCCCAGAAAAAAAGGCTAAGACCCTGATTGACCTAGACCACACCAATCGGTGAAACAGTTATTTTTAGAAACCCCTATAAGTATGAAGTACAACTCAAACTCACTGGGCATCCCCGGTAGACTGTCCCCTGTCTTGCAGCCTCATTGTGGCTGCTAAGATAGCTCTTCTGATTTCCCTCCATTTGCCACACTTTAAATAAAAACTTTCACCATATCAGTCTTCAGTCCATTTTCTGGTAAGAGCCCCACTTCTTCATTCTTTACCAGAGTGAGGGCAAGGACCTGAAGAGAGGTGGGGATCATTATGAGGGACCTCTAACCGCTTCCTTCAGAGACCCCCAGCCGGACACAGCACTGCTAACTATAGTAAAAATGACTGGTAATACCAAACTGCTGGTAAGGGTGGGGAGAAAGTGAATCATTCATACATTGTTGATTAGAAAGCAAAATAATATTTAAGATGGTATTTGGTAAATAAATGTAGTTTCTTTTAAAAAATTAAGCATACACTTACTATAATAGCAATTATTTCTAGTGTCCATCCAAGAAAAGTGAAAACCTATGTCCATAGACTAGCATGAGAATGCTTATAATAGAACAATTCATAATACCCACAAATTGGAAATAATCCAGATGTCCAACACCTCTTTAAACATGTGGTATATCCATAAATGGAATACTATTTAGAAAAAAAAAGAATGAACAACTGTTATGTTTTATGACATGAATGAATTTCAAAACATTATGCTAAGTGAAAGAAAATAAGACACAAAACTGCATATAATTCTACTCCTTAAATTTTCAGAAAAAGCACAGCAATAGAGACTTAAAGTCAAGCAATGATTGGGATTTAGGTGGCATGGTCATTGATTGCAAACAGGCAGGAGAGAACTTTTGGGGGTGATAGTGGTATAACTGTACATATTTACTAAAATGTCATTGAATTTTAAGCTGAAAATTAGTATATCTTAAAAATTAGATTTTAATGAAAACTTTAAAGCTATACAATAACGAGACACTATTATTTATGATCAGAAAAAAAGATGGGGAAAATATACCAATATAAAAAAATTGTGTTGCTTTGTATTGTAGATTTTTTATTTCCTTCCTACATTTTCAATAATCTGTATTACATTTAAAATGAAAAATAAAATTTAAACAAAAGGGTCTCAAGTCTTAGAGGTAGCAGTTGAGACTGTAGGACGGTCTGATAGAAATGGTATTCTTATTTTGGAGGTTCTTTCCAAGCTCCAGGGCCACCAGGAAGTGAAGAAATCAACAGGGCTGGTCTACTTAACAAGAAATCTTGGAATCATTTTGATCTCTCCTTCATTTTCAAGACTTTATAACCAATCTTTGGCAATTCTTCTTTTAGGGACAATTGTGCTTTTTACAGCTTATTCTGACCATAAAGACCTCACTCAGTCCTTGGATCACTGGAGAAGCAATTTTATGGATCTGTGTACCTTCAATCAAGTTCCCCTATGATCCTCCCAGAACAATCTAAATACATTGTCTTTGATGGGTGAAGAAAGACCCCACTAATTATCATACCATATTGTAAAATTTCAGTCATTAGAAAAATGTTGTGACTAAACAGGTGGATGGAGCAGAATAGAGAGCACAGAAAAAACCTGAAGAAATATGCAAATTGAAATAATTATAATAACACTGTCTCCTTCACTTGAAATACGATGTCCCAAACACCCAAGCCTCTTTTGAATACCAACACTATGCTACCAGTACCATATTATCTTTATCTGAATGCTTTTGTCTTTTATTTTTTCCAGTTAGATTGTAAAGTTTTGCTGGGCCAGGACTAACTCCAATACTTCTCTGTATACTCCTCCTCAGATTTGGCACTTCGTATATTCACTAAATCCTTATCAGTTAAACAAATATGAAGAAAGGGAGTGGGGAAGAAAATGGAGAAGAAAACTGATGTAAAACTAGAGACATCTAAGAGCCAATTTAATTATAGAAAATATAAAGGCTAGGCTTGGGTTGAGGACTAAGTGAGAGAGGTAGAGGCCACTTCTGTGAGGTGGGCAGAAAGTGAAATAGCAAGGATGGGAAGTGGAGAAAGAATATTGAAAGTTGTGCAATGGGATGATAGAAAGATTTATATTTAGAGAGACTACTCTCGGGTAATGTTGAGTTCTCCTTTTCTTGAATTCAGTAAGATATATATTACTGAAATGAGATTAAGAGGCCACTGCTCGCTCCCAAGTGTCTTAAACAATGAGGCTTAGTACTTGCCATTCATGTGCCCTGATGGGGGACAAGGTGGTGTGTATGGGTTACACAATGGCCACAAAGTAGTCCCTCACCATGTCCTGTACTGGACATCACCCGACTGAAGTTTTGCTTCCAGTTTTGATCCCTGGATTAAAAAAAACATGGAACAATGAAGAGAGTCTTGAGAAGTAGGTGGGGAGTGAAATCTCCCTGTCTTCCATGTTCACCTCTGAAATCCCACACTTTCTTTAAAGGTGCACAGTGAATAATGATGCTGAGAGAACTCCATATTTCTAGTCCACTGGTTCCTCTTCAGTGAGAGTATTCACCCCCAAATCACTTTCCATGAGAGATAAAGACTCTTTGATTTAGAGTGAACTCTTCAATAGCAGAGACCTATTTTACTAAAACCTCCGCACTACATGATGGGGGTGCCATCGAGAGACTAACATCTGGGGTCCGCATGTGATAGACGTTCACAAATATTTTTTGTTTGCAGTCTCTCTGTGGAGGACTGGACCAGAGGTGATGACTTAAAAGCTACGGCAGGCCAGATTAGATGCCTCACTGCCCTGCTTCCACCATGCTTCACACATCTTATCACCAACCACACAGGTTCACTTGTACATTTTCCGTCTGTCTCCACTAGCTGGATCTTCGAGGGCAGAGATTGACTTGCACTTAAAGAATGCACAAAGTAAGTGCTAAATGATTGTTTATTGCATAAATGGACACAGGTTCATAATGGCATTGATTGCTTTGTAGTTCAGCAAAGGTGATTCTTCTGGGAATCATGGCCTTGACCTTCAAACTTAGAGCAGGTTCTCGGCAGTGGGACCTGACATGCTCTCTTCAAACTTGCACTTGATTCCATCCAATTCCCAGGCCAGGCCAGGCTCATGAAGAGCTTCAAGAGAGGCTTCCAAGTATGGCTCCACTTTATAATTTTCTAGGGGAGATTTTAAATTCCTGATGGCCAGATCATATTTCTGATCACTGAAATCAGGATGTTTGGGAGTAAGAGCCTGACACCAGTGATTTTTAAAGACCTCCAGTGATCCCTAGTGATACCCAGTGATCCCAAGACCCCAACTGATCCCCAATCAGTGACTTTTAAAGACTCCCCACAATGGTCCCAAGGTCATCCTGGCAGCTGATCCCTAATGGATAGCCAAGTCTGGAAATCATTGGCTTGGCAAATGTATTTTCATTACTGAAATTGAATGTCTCCCTAAATCAGGAAATTGTCAAGGAGACTCATGCTCCTGACACTTTCTGATGAATAGTTGTGAGAGTGAAAGACCTGGTGTGAGGGCTGGAACTTGTTCAGAAGATCTGACCTTTGTAGAGTCTCCTGAGAAGTAAACTCAGGAGAGTCTGGGCACCTCCTCCTCAGGACCAGTGATTTCTCTTTCTCTGCACTTACACAACATTTTAATTATTTGTTGCCACATTCTTTTCCATTTGATTGTGAGCAGCTCCAGGACAGAAACCACGTCTTCATAAACTGAGTCTGAGCCACACAGAATGAGCCACATATATGTGTCCATGAGTTCATTCATTCATTCAACAAATGATGGTAGTGATAGACAGCAAAGTACAGCATTGGCAGAGAAGAGGGGAAAAGAGATTCTATGAGGAGATATAACTAAAAGCAGGGGAGTCAAATCTGAAGAATAAAGGAAAAAAGAAAAGTATTTATGTAGATTCATATAATGCCGTGGTAGGTAAGTCAGTCTGGAAGAAGCATGTGTTATTTTTTTTAATCCACTGGATTAAAAATTTAATATCTCTAACTATCTTGTTCTTTTTTCATTTTTAGGATTTTTCTCCAGTTGAAAGCAATTGCTATAGTATTATTTACCTAATGTCTCTTCACTTTTAAGCTGTTGACTTCAGGAGGGCAGATCCTATTTGTGGCACTTATCTCTGTGTGGCGGTGCTTAGCAGAGCATGGCATATAATACATGCTCAGTAAATATTTACTGAGTGACTCAATAGATTTCTCATAGCTTCAGTTCCTTTTTCTTTTAAAAAATTATTTCATCTTCATTTCAAGACTGTTATGAGGAAATGCATGGCTGGCAGGCATTCATCTTTTTTTTTAGTTTTTTGAAACATGGTTTCACTATGAAGTTCAAAGTGATCCTGAACTCACTGTGTAGCCCACACTGGCCTCGCAAGAATCTTCCTGTCTCAGCCTTGTGTGCCATCACTCCAGCTCTGCACAATTTGTAATGCATTGTTATGATTGTTCATACTCCACACCAGGCTGTGTGCTAGGTGTTGGGCAAAAGAGGACAGCTGAAAGTGCAAATAAATCACACCTTTTAGAAGGACTAAGGGTTTGAGGATCCCACTGATACCCTTCTCCTGATTAATACCTGCCCACCCCACACCCTGACCCTGCCCCCAAGAACTCCTGCAAACTCCCGCCACACACCAGGCAGCAAGTCCTGGAGCCGCTCAAACTGGTCTTCTATTCCACCACCAGATGGCAGCATAAAGTCCAGTGACTGCCCAGCCCAGCTCTGGCTAGGAGCAAAGCCTTGCGAGGGTCTCTGAAGCACAGGAAAAAGGGTCCTCTGGCTTTTTTTTTTCTCTTCTTCTTCTTCTTTTTTTTATTTATGGTTTTGAGAGTTACATTAATGCTTTGGGATGAGTCTTTTTTTTCCATTTCCAACTCCCACCCAGCCCCTAACCTGGAACACAATACATACAGGGCTTTCCCCAGAGCCTGTGGGGTGCCATTCCTTTCACCCACATCTCTTGCAGATCTCATATCCCTTTTTGCAAAGACTCAGAAGTCCTTGTCTGGCCTTTAAGCTCACTTTCTTATTCCTGTTATAACCCCACCAGTGGCCTGCAAGTCACCATCTGTTCTGCTCACATCATATCCACACATCCATATGCTCTTATTTGCCTGCCCTCCTTTCCCCTTACTTCCTTGAAAACCCAACAGAAATTTCATCTACAAGAAGGCTTGTGGCCTGGCACTAGATGATGGGTTACTCTTTGCACCTATCACCACTTTCTTTCTTGGTAAGTACTTGATGGGTTTTAGGAGATCCGGTTGCATGATGCTTTACCAACAATCTTTAGGGGTTTCCTGTCACCTCAGCAAGGGTGAGGTCTTTCTTGTAAATAACAATAAAAAATAAAAAATAGGTCTTTCTTGTAAAAAAAAAAAACAAGTCTTTTTAACTCCCCTGCTTGTTCCCTATGTTCATGAAGCCTTTACTAGTCCCTGTTGGGCTGAAGGGAGAAAGAAAGAGGTATTATAAGTGGTATGTAGGAATGAAGAGAGGTGGGAGGCTTGAGGAGAATTAGACCTGATCCCCCTTGTCCTTGAGACTCCTTGGTGAATAGGACAAGAAGGTGGACACTGTAAAAGTCAGAAGTCCCGGAGAAATTGGATTTTTGTCTCCTTGGAAATCCAGTGCTTTCTTAAACTTACTGAGAAAACACGATCTCTTCATTCATTCATTCATTCATTCACTTATTCATTCATAATTCATGCATTGAATATGGCCAGCCAGAGGGTCCTGGGAACACAAAGATAAGACCCAGTCCTCAAGGCACCCAAAGCTAAAGGGGAGACAGGCTAATGACCAAACATTTACCACAGAGCAGGTGACACGCCAAGAGAGAGGAAAAAGCTGGGTGCTGCATGGGCGAGGGCACAGAAAGGAGGGCTGGGGAGTCCACTGGAGGCTTCTGGAATAGGGTCCAGGAGTTGAGCACTGAAGGACTAGCAGGGTTTAGTTAATCATGCCTACTTAGGAAGAGGAATCAGCAGCTGTGAAAGCATGAAGAACTACAACAGAGAAGGCGAAGGAAATTATAACTAATACGTTGTGATTGGAACACAATGGCAGGAAACAGAAAAGAGGTATGCTGTATGGAGAGAGTAGCAGGGATTAGATCTTGGTCTGGAGGCTCTGCTAAGGTTTTTGTGGACTTTGGAGGTAGGAGAACTTAAAAGAATTTAAGGTGATGAGCATTGATTGGATTTTCCTGTTAAGGATTATCTTCCTGGCTGCTGGTATGGGGGGCACTGAAGGAGGCAGGGAGATGGGATGGGCAGCTCTTCCAGGGGTCCAGGCAGAGACCCTGTGGGCCCGAACTGAAAAGGGATTGAGTCGGTAGGCTCAATGACCCACATAGACCTGTGGACGTGGGTGCTGAGGGTTATCTGAGTGGGAAGTACTTTGGATGTTGCTGCCTGAAGCTCAGGAGATGGGCCTGGTTTGGATCCCCAGAAGGATCTGGAAGTCTGTACAGATGAGGTCTCTGACATGCACAGGATTACACAGGGGGCTGGGAAGCACTGAGGGGGAAAGTAGTGAGTACATTTAAAGGCCTAGGAGAGAAGGGGTTGGCAAGGGGAAAGGAGAAGGCAAGGCTAGAGAAGAGAAGGAAAATCGGGTGAGTGTGATGTCTTGGAGGCAGCTGAGAGATCAGTCGACCCTGAACTCGTTATTGGAGGTGGCAGCGTAGAGGGCACTTTCAGTGGAGCAGTGTTGGCTAGCATGAGCGTCACGAGTGGAGCAGGTAGGTGATGAGGAGGTAGGAGAGGAACTTACAGGTGCTCTTTGAATATAAAGGAAATGATGAAAATAAATGGCAATAGAAGGTAATATAGAACTGAAGCATTTTATTTCAAATTTGTTTTTACATGGGAAGAAATTTATGGAAGGACATGGGTACAAAATGAGTAGTTGAAGATTTATATAAAATCAGAGGAGATAATTACTGGAAGTAAGAAGTCAGAGGGGCTTAAGAGCACAGGTGAAGGGAACATGTGTAGATTAGACTGGGATACTTCTCTGATGAGACGAGGAAGGATGGGCTAGGATTGGCTATGGCTGAGAGTGGGGCTGGCTGAGGTCGGGTGTCTTAACCCATTTGTGCTGCCGTCGCAGGATACCTTAGACTGGGTGTATTAGAAAGAACTGGTGTTTATTTGACTTACGGTTCTGGAGGGTGGGAAGTCCAAAAGAACGTCACTGCACCTGTTGAGGTCCTTCCTGTCTTTCCTGCTGTGTTATCCGTTGAAAGTACAAGAGAAGGCCAAACTCACATTCGCAACAAGTCCATTCTTATGGTAAATAATCCACTCCCCCGTAACAGCAGTAAGCCATGTGTGAGGCAGACCCCTCCTGACCTAATCTGCTCTCATTAGGCTCCACTTCTCAACGTTGTTGCTTTGGGTATGAATTTTGGGAGACACATTCAAACCACAGCATTCAAAACCTAGGAGCATGGGATGGAAAGATCAACTTAGCTCTGTCC
This sequence comes from Hystrix cristata, assembly GCA_004026905.1. Lineage (NCBI taxonomy): Eukaryota > Metazoa > Chordata > Mammalia > Rodentia > Hystricidae > Hystrix > Hystrix cristata. The sequence goes on along the minus strand of PVJO010005372.1, from coordinate 45,276 downwards.
AGAGTCTGGGGAGAAGGAAGGATGTGGCAGTACTTTGAGTCCTCATGTTTGTGTGACTTTCTCCATCAGGTCCCTATTGATTGGGTAAAGGAGCAAAGAGGACACCATAGAGTCAGTCCACCGGGACTTTGCTGGAGGAGAAGAGTGACAGCAGGACAGTAGAGTTACTGGAGTTGAAAATTTAATAAGAAAATATTTAAAGCAATGACTAAGGGCTCTGAAGCGCCTCTGGGCAGGAGTGAGACAGAAAGAGGTTGGTAGGTTGGGAGAAAAGAGCGATCGAGGCAGGGAAGGCTGCCGTGAGGTGCAAGAGACCATGTGTGTGTGATTTGAGCAGCGAGAGAACTTGGAGGCTCGGGTGACAGTGGGATGATTCAACTTAAGATTCCTGAGGAGCAGCCTACTCAGATTTTGTCAGAGTCCAGGATGTGGCTGTGATTAGGGTGCTCAGGGTACAGAGCTTGGAGTAGAAGTCAGAAATGATAGGTGGATGGCTCACAGGAAGCTGGACATTCAGGGGATGCTTGGGCTCCAGGAGCAGCCTGCGAGCAGGTTGTTAAGGTTTTTGATGACTGGAGAGGTACCAGGTTGTTGAAAGGTGGCCACGTGGGGAAAGGAAGCTGGTCTCAGGAGCCTCAAGAAAGCTGAAGCTTTTACAGGCAGGTAGGGCCTCTGGGTGAGGGGTCGGGCCAATAAGCAGTCACTGTGTGAAAGGGCTGCAAGTTAAGTGGTATCTGCAGAGGACAGTGAGTTTTCCTTGAGGTGAGGAGTGTGGGGAGCATTATCAGCCTGGTGAGGGTCCAGGGACAGAAGAGAGGAGAACAGTGGGAGGGAGAGAGGAAGCCGTGAATATACAGGGTGAGAGGAGGGGTGAGCTAGACATGGGAAGAGGCCACGGGGTGCTGCCTTCCCTCCTAGGTTCTCTGCTCTGGCCCTTTGGTTCTCCTCGTTTTCCTTATTGTTTCGCGCCCTGTTTTCCTTGTTCTCCACTTCCACAGCCAAAACAAGGCACCTCTAGTGGCATTCTAGCTGTGGCCTGTGGCTTTAGGAACAGCAGGAAAAACGCTGAGGCCCGTGTGGAGGTGGCTCAGATTCAGCCTCACGGAGCTCCTGAGCTTGGGAGGGCCCTTTGCTCTATTGCCCAGGATGGGTGAACAGATCTGAGAAGAGGCCTTGTTATATTCTGGACACTGAAGATGGAGCGGGTGCCTCAAGAGCTCACTGGATCTAGGCCAGCCTCAGGCTAGCTGAGCTGGGGGGACTTGCCTGAGGACAGACAGCTGCTATAAAGTTGCTGCGACAAAATGGAAATTAACCTACTGTGTGTATTCACTGACTCTTCCAACCTGCACAGAAAGCACATTTGTACGGATGTTGTGGTTCATTGAGAGACTTTTTACTCTACTGAATTTAAAATACTTATTTGCCACGTGATCTTGGGAAATGCACAGCATGCTGTATCAGGCTCAGTTTTCCATTCTGAAAAATGTGTGAAACTGGAGTGGTGAGTTTTCGTCGATGGCAGGAGGAGCCACTGTGATTCAGTGGAAGAGCTAAGGGTGCCCAGATAGGGGCTTGCAGGGACCTGAGAGGGGCTGAGCTCCTGGCTCTGTCATGAGGTTCATCTGAGCAGGTTCCCTTGGACCTGCCTGAATACTGTGCTTCTGCATGAGACTTTGGGGAGAAGATTCTGCTATCTAGAACAGTGTTAATGTTTGTGATCCTGTCTAGCTCTCACCCACTTTGGTTCACGGAAAATTTGGTTTGCCTTTATGTAGGCATTGCTTGGCTTTGTATGCTAGTGGAGATGGCCCCTGAAGTGTGTTCACTGTATGCCCCTGTCAGTTTTAATGCCTAAGCTCTTGGTGGGCACATGGGCATCTTCAGACCTCTGTATCACACACGGGAATAAGCTGTTGCTCTTGGTGGTAGCAGCAATGCCCTGAGAATCTGGCTTTATCAGGGTGGTTCTGATGGGCCAAGGGCTCCACAGCACTCTCGATGATGAATCACATCCTGAGTCTAGCCAGTGGAGCAGACAGGTCCTTTAGCCCAGGGATAAAGCCCAGACCTGTTCTTTGTCATCTAGCCCCAGCTGGGATTTCTTGTCCATGGGGTGGCAGCTGTGAGGGATCGATCTCTTGGCCACCAGGAAGCCTTCCCAGTTGGGACCTTTCTGAGACTCTGTGCCAAAAGATCCCACATCTTTGAGTCACTCGGGAAAACGCAGCTGCTCAGCTCAGTTACAGCCCCAGAGGCCACAAGCCAAAAGGCAGAGGGAGAGTAGGAGACAGGCTACCTTGCTTTTTCTTGGTTTTCGTAGCTTACCAGATTTTCAGTTTCCCATTTCACAGGGGAAGTAGAGAGGTAGGCCAAAAAACAAAAGAGGTGCCCACTTTGCTGCAGGCAGTGAAGCCACAGAGTTGCTCCTCTGAACCTGTGGGTCCTTACCTTTGACTCATCACCTTTTTCTTCTGACCTGTACATTGCTAAAGCCAGGTTTGTAGTCTGTACATGGTATTTTCTGCCCAGTGAAAATTTCAGTATTAAGAAATAGGGGCAAAACTTAGACTGTATGTGATGAATCATAGAAAAATGAATCACCAAATAATTAGTAAAGAGGTGTCCTAGAAGGAGAATGAGGCTCATTTTACTACTAAGCAGTTAGATTATTGGTGCGATGGACTCTCTTCTCTGAAGGCATGCTCAGTCAAGTGTGGCCTGCAAATCGTATGTTAAAGGAATAACTCTGGTCCCTGCAAGGACTCCAGACAGATCTGCAGGGCCATAGTGGGGAGGGACTGGTGTTGGGGATGTCACTTGCTACAACAGTTACAATCACAGCAGAGACCAATAGCTCCAGGTTAGGGGCCTGAATCTCTTCACTTAAAATGAGGCAAACCTCCAACTGCCAGGGAAGTCCAGAGAATTTGGGTCCATTCTTGGATGAGTCCTAGTGTACTGAGTGCCTGCCTTGCTCTGCATGGCACAGATGGGACATGGAAAGTAGGGCTTAGGACCAGGTGGTGGGTTTTGGCAGTCATGTGATCCAGCAGAAATGTGTAGGACATGCCTGGAATAGAGGGGTCAGCATGGCAGGGTCTTGCTAACCAGGCCAAAAGGAAGATGCCGGAAGGGCTGGATATGTTCAGTCTAGAGAAGAGAGCAGGAAGATGTGTCTTGAAGTTGCTGTTGCTCCAGATGGCAGGACTGAGGCCAGTAGATAGCAATAATAGGGAAAAATTGTGATTCATTAGAGGCAGTCTTCTTTCATCATTTTAAGACAATAAAGTCCAGTGGTTAAGACCCTGGGCTCAAGAGCTGAGCACAGTGGGAAACCATCAGAGATTCTGATCACAGGTAACGGTTATGAGATCCACTCAGTGCTAGCCTGCACTGTAGTTTTTAAAATTTGCACCTGTCGCCAATATAAATTGGAAAATTATGCTTATAAATCCATACTTACAACCTCTCTTGAAAAATCCGAAGACCTACTCAATTGGCTTCATACCTTCTCATGGAACAATAAACGGGACCTGGGTGGAAATTCCTCCTCTGAATAAGACAATCGATCCCCTGTTCATCCCAAGTTCCACTGTCCTGTGTCTTTCTTACACTCGTGCTGCTTCACTGGTGCTATATATCTGGCCCCTGTAGGTATCATAGTATGTAACCCTGCTCTAGTCAAGTGCCCAGAGTTCGAATTCTGGGTTTTTCACTTGAAGATATTGTGATCTTAGACAAGGAGTCAACTTCTCTAAGACATTGTTTCCTTATCTGAATATAGAATAATAATGCTATTCACCTTGTCGAGTTAGAACTCATGGTCAATGGTAGCACAGAGTGGGGCATACGGTGAGAGCTTATTGAGCTTTGGGTGCCAGGAAACTGTCCAGTAGTGAGGAGGATTGACCCACAAAGGCTTGAGGGCTCCATTACCAACGCCAGGACTGAAGGGATAATATGACCTGGTGGGAGTCTGGGCTGCAGAGGAGAGACAGCCACCAAGCATCTCTGAAACACACTTATCTATTCTCCTTGGGCTCTCCACAGCGACTACATCAAAAGTATTGGTTTAGGGCAGCTCTTGATGCTCATTAAAATCAGATTTAATGTGGGAGGAAATTTAGTAGGAAAGAAGGTGTCACCTGGAGTAACTTACAATCGGATGCAGGTTCTGGCATGCTCAGAATGAGGTGGGGCCTCCAAGCTGACTGGAGGTGAAAACATTGCCCTGCTACTTCCTCCTCTGTTGCAGGGCTGCTTTGTGCTCACTTGCAGTACTTCCTCCCTTTGTAGCTGGTGAATGCTCATCAGTCAGTGCAGGTTGAGCAGCCACAGAGCAGCCAAACATACGCCCACACCTGTGATGGCTTATCCCAGCACTTTAAGACCTGCCTGGTTCTGGGTCTGCCTGGGGCTTCTAATTGGCATAGGTGTCCTTTGGGTGGTCTGGGTCCAGCCTGAAGAGAGACTACTTGATTCAATTCTGTCTCTTAGATTTTCATGTACTTCCTGCCACTGGGAGCAGAGCTGTTCTATGTACTTGGGATGCTCAACCAAGAACAAAATACATTCTAACTCTCAGGGGGCCATTAGAGGGGAGAGAGCTGGGGCTCTCCAGGTCAGGAATGCAACAGCGCATGTTCATGTGTACCAGACACGCTGGGCAGAAGCTAGGGTGAGACAGGGGCGGATCACCAGGTATGGAGGCCACACGAAGGCAGCCTGCCAGAATCTGGGCATGGTGCTACAATGACATGGGTGTCAAGGACTGGGTGGCAAGGGAGGGGCGAGGTGAATGAGCTGAAGAATTCATGTTCCGCATCTATTTCCCTGTCTGTTCTCTACTCCTCAATTCTTCCTTGCCTCTGTTCTTTGGCCTTCACTGTGGCTGTCACACTCAAGTATTATGACAGTCAGAGAATCGCTAGGAATAACCAGTCCATGTGCCATTGGCCTACATGATGCCTGTGTCTCCAGTGTAACTGGCCTGGAGGGAATGAGCAGCAGGAGGTCAATGCTGGTTTAGGGCCTGCCCTCCAGCACAACCCTTAGGCAAAGCCCTTACTGGCGAAGTGACTTCCGTGAATGTCAAGGTTCAGGTTTGTGCCTTAGTTGATTGGTTTCTTTGGAAAAGAACATCTTCTCTCTGCCCTCCAGCCTCTGTCATCTGGGCATTTGTCCCCGAGAGTTGGCCTCTCATTCGTCTGTGGCTACATTGGGCCTCTACAGCTGCAATGTTGCCATCCCAAGGCACGTCTGATGGCTGTTGAATCTGGGAAACTGGAGAACTGTTCAGACATTTGAGGCTAAATTAAATGCTAGATTGGAGATGGTTGCTCCTACTTCACAGCGTGACCTTGTTGAGATGTTTATCTCCTAGTTCTTCCAAATTAATAATTGAATAAAACTATGTTTCAACATTTATTGCTGATTTGCTTATATTCTGTCGACGTGTACCTGCTCTGTGAGATAGTGCATGTGTGGCAGGAGGCTGGGAAGAGAGGCTTAGGCACTGACTTACATACGGAAATACGATTCTGTTCTAACAGGATGGCTACTATGTTGTGAGTCCTGGATTACCCTGCAGTGTGAGGAGAGTCAAGAAAGTATCGTCTTCTGTCAGGAAGTTTGTGTTGGGAAATAATAACCTATAAGCACGAGCTAATGAGTAGATTGCAAATATAAATTCCCCCAACGTTCCACTGCACAGAGGCTCACAATCAAATTCATGTCTCTACACATCTGGTCAAACCTGTAAAAACCAACCCAGGCTTGGAGGTTGATATTTAGACCATCAAAACCTATGAGTAAAGTCTCTTTCGAATCTGCTTCTGAATAGTGTAGTGGTGGAAGTACAAACTTGGCAGCAGGAAGGTAATCTGGTTTGACCCATTTTAGTGATTTGAGTTTAGAAACACCACTTAACCGCTCTGCACATAATTTCCCCATCTGTAAAATGGGTATTACATAGAGCCCATTTCATTGGGTTACTGAGAGTTTAAAGAAATTTAAAAATGTGTGTGCTTCCTGTGGTGTCTGGTATATGGACTGGGATCAATAGATGAGACTGTTATTCCAAAGCCTGACATATTTCTCACTTTTTGCAAAAGCAAACAGCAGATGTTCAGGTCACAGGGGAAAACAGACATCCAATTTTAAGATGAGACAGTAGAACAAGTAAGAAAATGTTTGTCCAATTTCAGGAAAGGAGAGAGTCTTGGAAAATTGATGCTTCCTTTGCTCAGCCAAAACTCAATCCAATAATCAAACATATAGAAAAATCTTCCATGAGCAAAATATGTACACACTGTGGGAAAACAGATGCTTGAGACATGGAGACCACACCCTACTTCAGGAAGTGAAATAAACATATAAAAACAACAGTAGGACATGATAAATACCACAAACTTTAGTGAGCTGTGTTAACTTCCTATCACTGTGACAAAATATCTGAGACAATCAACTTGAAAAGAGGAAAAGTTTATTTTGGCTCATGGTTTGGGGAGTTTCATTCTGTGGTCCGTTGGCCTGTTGTTTTGGAGGCTTCAGTGAAGCAGTACAGCACAGTGAGAGTTCATGGAGGAAGAAATTGTTCACTTCATGGCAACTGGAAGGTGGTGGTGGGGGAACAGAGAGAGAAAAACAGGTCAGACTACCAATATCCACTCTAAGGTCATGTTCCCAGTGACCTAACTTCCTTCCTTTTAGGCTCTACCTCTTAAATATTCTACTAGTTCCCAACAGTGCCACAGGCGGGTTACCAAGCTTTTAGCACATAGGCCTTTAGGAGATATTTAAGATCCAAACTATACAGAAGATTCATTAAGTTTGGGGTCAGGTAGTGTGGAAAGCCCTCCTGTAGGGGAGAAAAGGTGTCAAGAGTAGCTTGAATTAGAGTGAGTCAGTAAGGAAGCTTGCTATGTGTGATAGGTGTCTGAGAATAAGACTAGTTTGGTCAGAGCAGATGAAGGTAGATGGTTAGTCTGGCCTACCCAAAGGTGTGTAAGAAATGCAAAGGCAGGGTTCATCAATAGGTGATGGAGGCCACTGAAGATTTTCTGAACAGACTAGTAATAAGAGAGGTAGGAAGTAGAATCTTTTTATATTTTAAGACTGATACAGTATAGTGGGTAAGAAAGACAGAGGAATCACAGATGAGAGTTCAGTGGTGATTTTTCCCCTTGGACAGTTTGTATGGGGAATGCCAACAAATAACCCCAGTAATAGTAAGGGAAAGATTGTTGGAAATAGAGGAGAAGCTAAGAGGCAGGCTAATGATAGAGATATGGATTTGGGAATTAGCCCCAAAGAGTCCCAAACTAGGGGAATGTATGTAATGACTGGGGAAGCAATTGAAGGAGAGTCAAGGAAGACTGAGGATTGAGGGTTGAGCCACAGGACATTGAGGGAAATACAGATGAAAGAGGTACAATCACCAATGAAGGGAAGCATGGCAGGTCAGGATGATGGAAACCAAAAAGTGGAGAAGACCCAAGGAAAGGCTCCTTGGAGGCTGCTGGTGCCTCTGAGAGCCATCCACATGGGGCTCTGGGATGCACAGAGTGAGAGAGTGTGGTAGAACAAGGAAGTGACAGTTTAAAGGACAGTGGGAAAACCTGAGAGGCTTTATGGAATTAAGGGAAGAGATGAGGACTAAGCTCATCAGGGTCTGCCTATCTTCCTATGCATGAATTAAGTTCAGAAAAGAGAACTAGGGAAAGAAGTTTGGCTGCCATATATCAGGAAATTAAGAAATAGACATCAGTAGCAGAAATAGAGAGGATAAGAGGGTCCACATAAACCAACTACTAAGAAAACAAGGGAGATTATCTGAAAAATAGAATTGCCTGATTATAAACTAGAGTCAGTCAAAATATTGTAATATGAATCATTTACTTTTAAGGAAAACATCTTAGACAGTATCAACTATATTTAAAATGTTGGGTAGGTAAGTGTTGTGAAGTGAAGCAGCACTCGATTCTCCAACTACATCATTGCGTTGCTAGCCATACCACTTCCTGTGAGTTACGGATCCCTCTTTGCCTGATTCTCATCTGTGCAATGCAGATAGTAAGTACCATTTCCCAAGGTTACAGTGTTGTTGTAGGAACTGAATGAAATATTTAGGAACCTGAATGGCAGTTATTATCTTGGTATCTTGCACACAGTAAGTAGGTGTGGGTAAATATTAACTATTAGATTATAAGATTTCTTGGCTGCCCAGTGGAAGCAGTTTGGGAATCCACCCTGGGATTTAGCTGGACAAACGTTCAAAAATTTGCCTCAAATAAGAACATGAAGTTGATGTAGAAGTGAAAGATGATGTGTGACTAAACAAAAGAGAAAAGAGAAGAGAAAGAGGGAGAGGGAAGTTTGGGAAACAGTAGAAGTGTGTGTGTGTGTGTGTGTGTGCGTGCGCGCATGTGTGTGTGTGTGTCTGTGTGTGTTTAGAGGAAGAAAACAATAACAAACTATAGAAAAGGCAACATGAGTTTTATGGAGTCATTGCAGGATGGAGTTAAATTGTGGCTTCATGATTTGAAGTTGTGAATATTGGTGCCCTTTTCCAAGTTCCCTGTTCAAAGCTACAAACACAATCCAGAACCACAGATTCTTTTCCTTTGAGTGTGTAGCTAGGTTGCCCTTATCAGTGATGATCTATATTCTCCATCCGCTCCTCAGGAGACCTAAAGAAGACTGAGAAGACCCGACCAAAAGATTTGGTATAGTGCTCAAACTCGTAGCCTTTCTCAGTTTTCTTCTCCGTGATGAGTTCTGAGGTCTGGTGATTAAACATACATCATCTTACCCAGACCCTTTCCTCTGGTCCTTCATCATTTTCCAGTTTGAGAAGGCTCTTACTGTGCTTGGTGGGGTGGTTTTCTCTCTGGCAAGCCCTCCCCTTAGTCACAATGTCAGTGTTCTTGAACCCCAGACTGTGCATGAGTTTTATCCAGTGGGGAGGTAGCTAGAGTTAATGCTGCACCCTACATGGGTGCATCGTGGCTCTCTACTCCAGCAGGGTAATCCGAGAGTTATCTGGGGCTGGTTTTCAATCCCAGTCTTCTCTCCCTCTAAGTAGCTTCCCTTGCTATCCCTTTCAGAGTGTGGGGGGAAAATGCAGCTTCATTTAAAGATTATCCCAAACATCTGTGAGTAACCTCCACTGCAATCAAATATATGAAGTACATTACAGAAGTCTTTAAAAATGATTTTTGGATGATCCTTTATTTCCTCTCTACCAGCAGAAATGATGGAGAGCTGCCTGTATGTGTGTTTTGCATAGACATCTCTCATAGCTCTGTCTCTCTGCTACTCTCTCAATCTCTTTCACACACACATGCATGCACACATGCACGCATGCATATACCCCCAAAACTGAAGTGTTAATGAGGAGAGTGCATTGTTTAAGATGTCACAATGTATGATGGAGACAGACTAAAAATCATGCAAGCCGTCGGCATTTAATTCATTCTCAGGACACATGGGAAATTCTTGCATAGATGAGGTATCACTACTTCATTCAGTTTGAAGTGGGCTCACCAGGTTTCGGGGGCTACTGTAAAGTGAAGCAATCCCAACTTGCTAAGGTGGCTCTCATGCATCAAATAAGATAATGTGCTAGTATCTGGTTATCTGTAGAGTGTTAAATAAAAGTTATACTTTTATAAAAGTTTTCCTTTGAAATATATTTTGGATTTATTAAATACGTGAATTAATGTAATGTTTTCTGTAGGAATTGAAGTTCTGGTTGACTTGATATTTCTTAATCTGTTTCAGAGTCAATCAACAATCTTGGATTGAGAGGTGGGAATGAAGGTGATGATTCTAGAACCAATATCTAAAAATATGTACAGAATGTGTGTACATGTGTGTGTATGTGTGTGTGTGTGTGTGTGTGTGTGTGTGTGTGTGTGTGTCTGTGGTGGGGAGGAGTGGATGTTCCCAGCAATATGACAGAAGAATTTCTGCTTCCTTGAGGAATATTATTTATCCATAAATCATTTGTTGAGACCCATATGGTTTGTGGCCTGTGTGGCTCAGCCATGTGTAAAGCTGATGACAAAGATTTGCCTCTGACAGACTCCTTGGTCTTGGAGGAGGACATTCTCTCACGAGGCCTACCCTTCGTTAGTAGCCCATCACTCAATTTGTAATTTTTGTCTCTGAGCTGTCTCATTCCATTTTGATCACATGTCATTGAGACTCCCTCTATTTTCTTTCCTTTATTTACTATTCCTTAGTCTGCCCGTCTTTGAAAGCTGAGGGAATGGTTGAGTTGCCATGGCAACCCCTACCCCTACCTCTTTTCCATTTCTCAACAATTTTTCTACATTTTAATAAAACCACTATTTATAGTGCACAAAGCTGCAGTCCCCTCCAACACCGCTCTGCAAGGGAAGTTTCCTGTCTGACCAGAATACTAATGACTAAAATATGGCTTCTAGTGAGGGAATGAGGAAGCCTTTTAGAACAATCACTTTGGCAGATGTTTGTGCTCTTTAGGACATTGCTTAAGCACATATGTAAAACTCATGTATTTGAAGATACAGATATTGACAGGGCTGAAAACCTAGTCTTATAAAATACACTACATTGGACATACATAAAATATGCAAGCTGATGTGGTTAGAAGAGAAGAAATATGGAGTAAGTTGCTCTTACTTTGATAACACGGTGAGATGGAACAGCTCCCAGAGTCTAATAGTACTAGATTGAGATGCCATAGCCAGCCTCTTGGGGATAGTTGTGAAATCTGCAAGATTGAAGGTGGCTAGAAGGCAACAAGAAACAATGAGGAAAGTGCAGAGGTGTCATTGTCTGCAAGCTATGAGAATATCTTATCTGTACATCATATGCAGCTTGTAGGATTGTTGTGACGAGTGGCAATACTGCTTGCCAAATATTGGGTGGTGATACAGCCTCATGACCAAGCATCTGGGTCTGGGCTTGGCTTCATATTCCAGGCCAGCTACTATCTGGTTTCCTGATGTGAGGAAAGTTATTTGACCTATCTATGCATCAGTTTCTTCATCCTTAAAATGGGGATGATAATAAAATCTATATTTCAGGGTTGTTTTAAGAATCACGTAAATTAATATGGGTAAGAGCTTGGCAAAATATTTGTCATTGGTTACACAAGGCAAGTGAGCACTATTAATTTAGTATTTTATCAACATCCATGAAGACAATACCAATCCTGGATTTTACTAGATCTTATACCTGTTAATGCATAGTTGAAGTGGAAAAGGATGTTAGGGGTCATTTTCTTTAAGGAATGAGTCATTTAGACTACATTGAGAAGTAGAATTTAGTCCTAAAAAGAAAAATGTAGTGCTTTTAAAATTTCTAGCATTCAGTTATGAAAATATTCATTCTTTACCATATTATTTTGGAACTTTCATGAAAACAAATTTATATAGGAGCAAAGTGGGTTATTTTAGTTTAAACCTAATCTGGGCATATATAGTTTATCCATTCTCATGCTCATAGGTGGGAAGACTCTGTGGTTAGGCAGCAACAACCCAGTAGCAAGGACTTGAACTTTTGTGGGCATATAAATCACCTGGCGAATTTATTAAAATTCAGATTGCAATTCAATGGGTTGGGAATAAAGTCTGAGATTCTACATTTCTACAAAGCGCTTAGGTAAAGTTGATGCTGTGGTCCTGGGCGCCAGTGAGCAGCAAGGTTATAAGATCTTCCCGAAGACACTGTTAAACAGAAGTGTGAATTTAGAGTAAGAGATTCTCCCATTTTTTATTCAGAAACAAGGCCGAAATTACCCGATATTTATAGAACTAGGCTTTCATGAGAGAATGAGATTAAGAATGACTAGTGGCAGTTAGAAGCCTCATCTTTTTTTCCAAAGTTTTGACAAGTGAAGGCAGTGAAGACTATATATAATTTGTTTTGATTTTTGTCAAAAATCTCAGAGGTGCCTGACTGCATTAAAAGGAGCTTTCCTCTCAATTTATGAGTCAAGTGGGATTACTTTGTTTTGTTCCTCAAATGTTTTCAGAACCCAATAAAACTTGTAATCTCTCTGGATTTTTTTCAGTAGTGTTTGATTTATTCAGAATATGTTGAGGACATGACTTTTGGAACAAAATTTAAGTGAAAGTGAACCAAATGAAGACATAGTTATTAAAAGATTAGCTTGATATTTCAACTCCTGTTTAAAAGCATTGCTCACTACTCTAAATTTCTGGCAAGCTCTTATTTCCTTCTAAGCTTTTGAAAAAACTCATAACAAAACTCTTGACATGTTTTTAACAACTAACAATAATAGTAATATATAACAGTTGCAAGTTTGCTTCCGAATTACCAGTGGAGGAATTAAAAGCCTGGGTTATATGATGAGAGGGTGAGCTACTTTCTAAAATGATTAAGCCAGTGACTCACAAGTATGAGTCATGTGATTTAGAAATCTTAGTAGTTGTGAGCTTCTCTTTGGAGGAATGGGAAACTGTGAAGATATATGTGAAATGAGAGAAATGTGAAGTAGACTTAACCAAGAGTTAAAGAGCATGGTAGGACATCTGTATATGCTGCTTTCATTTGAAAGGTCATCTTTATTCTATTGGTTTAGACTTCTAGCCATATAATACAACCCCTTTAGTGCAAGGCAGTATTTTATCCATCCTAGTGCAGAAAAACTGTCATTTCTACTAGACTATTAAACAAGGTCTGTGTCATCTATCAAAACGACCCATGGATCAAGATAATCGCCTACCAGCTGAGGGAAAATTGCCCGTTTACAGGTGCCTTTTCATTCAACCAGTAACAACTCAGATGGGATGGGAGAGAATGGCAGAGATGGATAAGAATATACATTTCAAAATGCAGAGATTTTCTGTAACATCAGAGATCTTAGAGATGTTGAAAGGCTTTTCAAATAGAAACCACACAATTGAATTCCAGACTCAAGGTCCCTCAGCTGGCAGATAACCATTGGGAAAGGGTGAAATGAGAACTATCTGGGAAGGGCTATCATGATCCATCCTTAAAACAGAAGCGCTTTGTTCCTGCTAGGATTATGGGAGCCTGTTGCAGTAGCAGCCTTATAATTTGTCACTGAACAAATCACCACCACCAGTTACATTAATTATATCTTACTCTTTGACTCTCTAAAGGCTCATTTAATAGACCTGAAAGAATTGTGATGAATAAGAGATTGAGATCCATTTGCAACCGTTAGCATTAGCCCTTTACTTTCCAGTAGTCTACATCCCTTCTCCATTAATGGAGGTAGAAAAGTCCATATTTTCAGTTTTGTTAAGAAGTTTGCTTAGAATTATCAGTAACTAAAACCTCAAGTAACTAAAACCTCAGTGCTTTCTTATTTTTATTAACATGCACTAATTGTGTATATTAGTGGGGTTTAGTGTGATATGTCAGCACATGCATTGACCAAATGCAGCCTCTCCGTATCTACCCTTCTATACAACCTTCTCAACTTCTATTAATCACTAGTCTATATTCAGGTCAACTTCTTTTTAGCTTCCACTTAGGACTGAGAACATGTGGTTCTTGTTTTTCTGTGTCTGGCTTGTTTCATTTACAATAATGTCCTCCAGTTCCATCCGTTTTGCTGCAAATTGTGTATATATACCACATTTCCTTGTCCATTAATTCATTGTTGGGCACTTAGGCTGATTCTGTATCTTAGCTGTTGTGAACAGTGCTGCAATAAACATGGACATGCAGGTAATTTTTTTTTTTGGTATGCTGCTGATTTCATTTCCTCTGGCTATATAATTAAATGAATACAAGGATCATGTGTTAGATGTATTTTGAGTTTTGGGAGGAATCTCCATACTGTCCTCCATAATGGCTGTACTAATTTACATTTCCATCATGTTTCTTTTTCTCCATATTCTTGCCAGTATACACACACACACACACACACACACACACACACACACATATGCTTTGCAGCTTCATGTAGGGTAATTTGCAGTAGATTCCACAAGAATGAGAGAATGTGTGTATATTTTTGAATGGGGACTCATTTTGACTGAGATTTATGAAGAAATCAATGGACAAACCCTGTGCAGTTTAAGCACAAGTAGCATACTTGAAACGATTGGCCACTGAAGCAAGAAATCTACAGACTACTGGAAATGTTTAAAGACTGAGGTTAAAATTACACTTGAGATAAAATCTGACTTCCTGTTTCTAATTTAAAAAGCTTACAATAAGGACCCCAAATGTTCCTGGAATAATGAACAGCTCTTGTAAAACAGCAACTAGATGATGTAAGTGTGGTTGATTTGAAAGTGCAGATTAATTTCCTCAACACTATTCATGTGTTTCAAAATTAGGAGGGAAAATTTCCAAGAGAGAAACATATTGGAGTTGTATTGAACCCAAAATAGTTTTGAGTACTGCAATAGTTTGAAAAGCTTTTTAAGGTTTTCCACTGCTAAGACAATTTGCTAGCTCCTCAGATTGCACTTGTTTTCCCAGTCTAATACTGAGAAGTTCTTAACAGCAGAACATCAGTGCGCAGCAGCTTTTGCAGCTTGTGCAAGTAGGCTGATGGTAGCTGCAAACCCAGGCGTTCTCATTTTCCATTCCTATTAAGTCTCAGCGTATTACCGATCCAGCAAATGTTTGCTGAAAATCTACTATCTACCAGGCACTGTGAACGCAAAGATGACTAGGACAGAGTCGGCTCTCAAGTTGCTCACAGGAGACAAAGGAATAGACACTTAGGTTTTGTGTTAAGTTCTCTGATGGAGGGTAGTTGGCAGGCACATAAGAGGAATACTGAAGTCTTTCTAGAGAAGGTATCCGTAAGTATTGAAGATAATTAATTGTCACCTAACTGAGTAGGAAGTGTGGATGAGTGGAGTGAGAAAGAAAAAAAAAAGTGTGAAGATATTTCTGAGCAGAAAGATAGGCTAAGGTGAAGAGAGAGTATGCTATGTATAAGGAATTCACAATAATTCAGGGTGGCTGAAGCAGAGAGTACATACAGTAATGCGAGGAGGGCTGAAGTTAGAAAGGTTGAGAGGAGCTGGATCATGAAAGGCATTGAATGTCATGCTAAAATATTAGGCTTTACTGGAAAAACATATAGGAGGAGTTAGTGACATATTATAGCCAGGACAGTTATTAGCATACTTGTGATTTAGAAAGATCACTTTGTCTCTATTGCAGAAAATTTATAAGATGACTGCAGTAATATAGGGAAGAAATAACAGATACAATAAAAATTCAGAGGCAGAAGGGGTGGCAGACATTGCACCAGAAATTTATTGGCAGTGAAGAGTGAGGGAGAAGTCTGGGGTCAATTGATGCCCATGTTTCTAAACAACAGTGCAACAGAGAGGAGGTCTGATTTTCCAAGATAAGAAATATAGCTGGGAAGGGACCATAGAGTGTGGGACTTGAGTGGCTCTGTGTTGGAAGTGTTGAGTTTGAAGAACCTTGGGCAGTCTAGAGATCATACAAGGAGATATCTCTAGTGAACCAATTGCCATATGAAAGGTAAGTTGTCTGCATGGAACACAGCTCCCCACTAATCTGGCCAATGCAATCATGGATTTTTAGAATGTATAGATGAATCTCACAGAACCCAGTAGTGGGGAGCAGAGTTGGACTTCCTGCTTGCTGCAAAACTGTAGCTACTTTCCATCTTTCACTGAGGTGATATGATTGTTCTGCTTGATGTCTGCTTCATTTTTCTCTTTGCTTCTCTGCTAAGCTTAGCTACTACTTCACTAGGACATGGATTCCATAGACTTAGGGTTGCCATGATGCTGATTGTGGCTCAAGTACCTGTGACTTCATAGCTTTCTGTTTGTTTCTGTCTCAAAGTCTGTAAGTCTCTATTCTAAATTTCAAAGAGATGGGATCTAATTGGGTTAGGTGGCCACCTGTGGACAGAGACTGGGCTGACATGGGTTTTATAATGGAATGTGAGAAGGCTGGAAATGATTGGCAGAGAAAACAATTGGCACCTGAAGCTAGATAAAAAATAGCACTTAGTATACAATCTGGGCTGGATAGAAAAATCTAAGTAGTTAAAACTAAGGTAGTGCATGAAATTACCAGGAAATGTGTAGACCCTGAGGAAAGATCAGAATCTTGGGAATAGACCACTTAAGAAGTTACAAGAGAAACATGAATCAGTGAAAGTGACTAAGAAGCAATGGAAAGAGAGATAAAGGGAAAATCTCATAAAAACCAAGCAGGAAGGGCTCTACAGTGTCGACTTCTACTGAGATGGGGTGAGGGTTCAAACTGGAGTATGACAGGGAAAGTAGTGAGGAAATGCTAAGAGGTGGAGATAGATGCTAGATTACAGTGGGTTGACATTACAGTAGGATGTAAAATAAATGAGGGGTACGGAAATAGAAACAACTTCTTTTTAAGTTTGGCTTTGAAGGGTAGGGGGAAAATAAATGAAAGGTGGATGAGGAGATGTACTGATCAGGCATTCTAGGATAGGGTGATATTGACTATGTTGGCTAAGACAGACAATAGTAGATGAAGTCAAATTCTGGAAGAGGCTGATGGAATGGACCAGAGCTCCAGAGACTGGGACAACTAGAGAGGAAAAAGTTGCATATAGGATGTACCCAGTAGATATTTTTGAATGCATAAATGAATAGACTGCTGCAGTTTGCGGAGCCTGTCTTCGTTTCTCTTGGAGTCTTTAAGGCAAGGGGTTTAGGTCTTGAGGCCTGCTGAGGCACGACTGGGCTTGTCAACTCGAACATCGTGTAGGATAAATACAATGGAAAAACCATTTGGCTGTTCTTCAGGATCCCCCTAGTGATAACGCTCATTGTTCTCACTCCCTAGAGAAAACAGAATTTGAGATGGGAGGCAGGGAAATGTGGTTGTGAAAAAAGAATTTTGGATTAGGAGCCAGAAAACCTTAGATTCTGCCACTTTTTGAAATTTACTGGCCACGCAGCCTTAGACAAATTGAGTACCTGTGCATCCACTTTCTTCATTTGTTAAGTGTGATATGTCCTTCTCTATTTTACAGATTGTTTCAGATTGCTTTCATATATTATTGTAAATACTGTCAAGCACAGTACGGTTGTGAAGTCTCATAAACATATACTCCAGACAATCTAAGAATATAGATTGCCTTTGGGGTATGCCCTTTGGGGCTGTCTAATCTTGTTTCGCTGTGTACATATGTATGATGTGCCTTGGAGTACTGTTTGCTGGGTTCTTTCTTGGCTACTACATGTGTTGAAAGCTTAGCTTGATGGTGCGGAGGATTCCTATCAGCCATAGAAAGTGCCTGGAGGAACAAGCATATAAAAATCACAAATTCATTACTTTTTTGAGACTAGAACATAAAAATTCCAACAGCCTTGTAGACTGCCTCCGGAAATTAAGCAAAAGTTCTGCTTCAAAAATTTGCATCTACATTTGTAAATGCTATTTCCTTCTCTCTCTAAATTATTTCCGTCTCCATTGCTACAAATCAAAAGACCACAGCGGCCTTTACCTCTGCAGAGTCCCTCAGCTTATCTACAGAGATAGATTAAACACTAAAGACTTCAGGTATATTTATAATTTCTTAGCCCAGATCTGGATTTAATTAGGCACTGTAACTTAGTATCATGGAGTCTGCGATTATTTGTAGACTCAGATTAGGTAGAAATAGTTTCACAGTGGGCATAATGGTAGAGATTAACTAGTTATACCTGGCATCTACTGTTCACTGACACTGAGAAGTTAATTAGACAGGGCCTACAAATCAATATGTGCTTTTCATCCTCATCTAAAGGCATTTGTTATGCCAAGCTGGACCAGGCATGGGGGGAAGGACTCAGCCACATGTACTCGTTTTCTTGTCAACTTTGTGTTTGAAATCAGATTTCTGAGTTATGTGCTTTGTTCCTTCTCTAGGGGATTCAATCCCAAAGAATGACTTCAATGGCTTTAAATTTTAAGACACAGTAAATTGTCAGGAGAGGTTTTGGTTCTTCATTTGGCTCTCCTATTTCCACGATAGTCTTCTTTTTCATGATTCATCAGATGTCACTTAGAATGAACAAAGAGGGAATATTTTTAGCAAAATAAAGTAAATCATTTTGGCCATGATTAATGAGATCTATATATAGTAGACCAAGAGGACACAAGAGGCACAAGATTGATAAAAGTTGTAACACAAAGGAAAGTACAGAGAAGTTACCTGAGGATTGCGTGGGCCCTAATTCACAGGAAGTACATAGCAGTAAATATGCGCTAATTTATTTCTGTTGAAGTCCAACAGCAATATGAGAGTTCTCTCAAAGAGGATACCTGCAATACTTTGGCAACAACCTGCATCTCTTAATTTGCTCTGTAGTATTACGAAGAATGTAAAGATTTGGTCCTAAAATGACATACTTACAAAGTATAACTCATGGAGTCCACCACCAAAATTGTTATGACCAGAAAATTTAAAAGAAATTCTTTCTTTTATCAACTGAAGGCTTAGAGAATATGTTTTGCTCTTTTCTCTGATAGCTAATTACCACATGTGCGGCAGTCTAAATCTGCAGTTTTAGTTTGTTTTAGACAAAGTAAAATTCCAGATGGAAACAAGACAGAGGCCTCTGTTTTGATACTGTAGCATTTGTTGATATTCCAAAAGCACAAACATGCTTGAGGAACTAGCTATTTTTAGGAAAAAGATTTGGGATCAATATTGCTGGGCACAAAATAAGAACAATGGATATATTAAAGGGTGGCTGCTAGAAGTTATGCTCTATCATGTGTAAAAAATATAGGGCATAAGGGCTGGGGATTTAGCTTAGTGGTTAGAGTGCTTGCTTTGAAAGCACAACGCCCTGAGTTCGATCCCCAGCACTAAAAATAAAAAAAAAAAATAGGACATATATAGAGGACACATGTTGAAGACAAATATTAATATTCCACCATTATGGGTCTAAGTAATGAGGATCTCTGACAGCAGGTTCATCCACATATTGACCTTAATATCCCCTTACAGTGCTTTGAATGTAGCGGAGCACATGACAGATGCCTAATACAGTTTTTAAAAATGAAATAATGTGTATTTGCCATGTTGTGATTTACTCTTTCGTGACTGGCACAAAATATAAAGGCAGAGATTTATTACAAATACACTGTTTTCTTCTTTGAGACTTTACTGGGCCTGCAAGAGTGTTAGATAGGAGGCAATGAGGGAACCTCAGAGAGTGTCAGCCTCCAAAAGGCTCGCTAAGTGGAATGCACAGAAGGTTTGACTGTGTGGGAGGCCACATGACGGGCTCAGAGCTGATCCGAAAGCAGGTGATGCTTCAGCTATGCACAGAGGCCCACCTTTTGATGTTTCCTCTTTTGTAAAAACAAAACAAGGAAAGAGAAAAGGAAGGAAGGAAGAAGTAATTTGGGATTAATTATTAATACGAGTAACAAGTGCTTTTTTGTTTTTTTTTATTGGATTCTGTATGTAACATTTGCAAACAAACACTTTAAATCCAATGACAAATTAAAAAATACCAAAAAGTCAAAACTCATAAGTATTTACTGAAATTACTTAATAAAAGGCTCAAAATTATTATGACAAGAACATCAGAGAACATGGGATAAGAGCTTATTTTAACTTTACATTAATATGTGACAAATTAACAATGTTAAAACAAAGAAAATTTATAAAAAATATAAAATGTGTGCTCAATTTTACATTGTAGTCAGAGTTCCATTATTTGTTATTAAGAATAACTATTCACTCCATACAAAATAATACTTGCTTGACTTACCTATTTGATGAGGAGAACTAAATATAAGGTTAGAAAATTTTAAATTCTGATATCATAAGCACATTTCGTTTAAATATTCACAGTAACATTACATTGTTAGTCAGCAAAAGTACAGAATGTTTCACAGACTGTGTGACTTATAAGGGAAGGCAGTAACAGTGTCTAGCTGTTGTTTGTGAAGGAATAAAAATGCAGTATTTGTCATGGATTAACACATGAATGTTCTAGATATTTAAAATGAACAGTCATCAGATTTTAATTTTATCTAGGACAATTCTTAAGTGCATTTTAAATATGTGGAAAACTTGCCAAATATTTTAACTATGTCTAAATGTTAATATTGCTATCTAATCCTTGATGATCAATTCTTTTTGTAGGGTTACAGGAAATGATACATTTTCTTAAAATAAAGACGGTTTTTATCACCATCATCCCTTCCCTGTCCGCCCCCAATCATAGCAGATGTGTAATAAAAAACGAAAGAGGCTGAAAGATGGTTACTATGGTACGTTTAACTTTTTTTCCCCTCTCTCTGAATCATATTGTCTGCAACTTACTGTGTTGCTTCTTTCAACTGTTCAGAAATCAGTCATTATGATGGATTTCTTAAAAAGGAAATGAGAAAGATCAGTGAAGATTGTTTTACAATCTAGCATTTTAGCATCAAATGAATCTGGTGTCTGAAGTCAGGGTGTGTGGACTTAACTTGTTCTACATGAAAAAGGTTTAGATATCACCCCATGGAAAGACTACAGTTTGGAAGTATCTAAAAAGGCCTGACAAGGGCAGCAACAGCACCTTTTCACCAAAACCTGAAATTTTGCAATGTGTCATTTAAAATTAAGTTTTAGTCAAAGTTTTGAATGTAATGGCAATGATAAGATAAAGATCACGCGACAGAGGGTGAATAATATAAAGTAACGAGACTTAGAGCCACTTATTGGCCGAATGATCTTGGACAAGTCATCTGATCTTTCTAAACTTTGGTTATTCAATATCTAAATTTTGGGTGGTATTAGTACTTCTTGTGGACATGGCAGGGTTTAAGTAGTGTATGTGGATAATGTTTGCAAAACATATGTTATATATCAATAAAGAAATGTTTGACAAACTTGAGGTGGTGTTATCTGCTATTCTGATCTCTGGGGAATTAACATCTATATAATATTTCAAAAGCAGATTCTGATGACACTTAGTATATTACACAGAAATACCACATACACTGTTTGCTTTCCCTTGTATATATACATAAGTTTGTGTAGGAGCTTTTAAACATAAATGGTAACATTTTATGGAGTAGTTCAAAAATGGTCTATACAGTGCCCTTAAAATTGAAAAAAAAAAGAAGATACTCTTATTTGGTTTATAAGCATACAATTACATGGCATTTAAGAAAAACACTTTGACAACTTTAAGTAAACTAAATACTTAACCTCCCCCACCCTGAAACCCAGCATTAAGAGATTACACCACAGAGACAATTTACCAGAAGAGATACTTCTATGGTTTGTGTGATACAAGTTCACAAATGATTTTAAGATACAGTTCACAAATGATTGTAAAATACAGTATTATTATAATGTGCTAGAATCACCATTTAGCAAATATCATAAACTTTACAAAAAGGACAAAATCACTTCTCACAAAGGTCACTAACACTAATACACAAGAGACTCAATCACATCTGAAGTGAAAATTTAGATTCATAAAACCAAAATGATTAGGTTAAATGCTTTAATTAATTGCTCCACTAGTCAAAATATACATTTTTATTATGACAGAGGCATTTAAAAATGGCGCTTTTCTGAATGAGAGGAATACAATATTAAATCTCTTGATGAATAATTTCAGTATGACAAAATATTTCTGTATCATTCAAATGGACTGCTATCATTTTAATAATTTCTCTAGTGTCCAAATTCTAGCATTCTTCTAACCTAATCTCTTTCTACCATAAAACCAGTAACCAGAATATACTCCTGTTTTTCAATCAGTGCAGTCACCTGTTACGTTTGTTGTGCAAAAGCTGTAACCATTTATTTTCCTCAACTGTCCACTAATGCCAAACAAAAGTGTTTGGGCTATCCCTGAATTTTATTCTCACTCCTGAGCAAAATTGATTACAATATGGCTCTACCTGGCCTCCTTTGTATTAAAAAATTCATAAAACTTTACAAGTATCAGTTTACTAGTCGTTGCTTCTGGGTTCAAAAGGGTATTACATTTTTAAATGTGACAAAAATGTGCTTTACAATCAGCTACAGTTCATTGGTAAGCAAAATATACTTCATTCTGGTTTGCTAAGAGTTTATTAAACCACAAAAATTTAAAGAGAAGAATAACTTGAACAGACATTTTGTGTAAATAACTAACTCAGCTAATAGTTAAGCCAAAATAAGATCTGACATTTTTATGGCTTGCTAAGGCCAATTAGTAACAGTAGAAATTCGAACATTTCAATTTTTAAATCTATCCAGTTCCTTGAGTAGAAATATGTAGCATGTTAGTGACTGGGGCAGGGGACACTGGCACATAATATGCATATATTCCGAAAATCTGAAAATGTTACAGAAATTTTGAAAATGGAAAGAAATTGATTACTAAATTTAAATTCTCCACTTTACAGATAATGACACTGAAGCTCTGAGGAAGTTAAAGGGACTTTCTCGGAGGTCGGGAAGGTCACTGGCAGAGTCAGTACTACAGCAGAGATGGCTGCTCAAGTTCTCTCGTGTGAAAGGGAGCAAGAGTTCGGAAGGCAAACTCTCCTGCCGCTACCTCCCCCTACTCCCAGGCTTATAATGTTGAGTGTGCAATAAACTTGTAGTATTTCATATGTAATTTGCTAACCACTTTAACACCTAACTAAATTTGACAAAAAATCTCACTTTCTTTCTAGTGATTCCACTAATCTCTTTTCATTCTGCAGTGATTTTTCTTTTTTTCATGATCCTGTTATAGATGAGGGAAAATTCTTAGAGGAGAAAGAATTCTCTTTCCTCTTCTCACAACCAATTTGAAGAATGATAAATTTATGACACTTTCAAGGCTTAAATCTTATTTCAATTCATTCTTTTCTTCAGAAATGCATCAGAAAATCTGAGTGTGTAAGTATTCTTCAAAGCATTTTCCAAGAGATGCATGTAATAGATTTGGGGCCTGAAGGGGCTTTGAAGATTATTCAACTCAGCACACCCATTTTGCAACTGAAAAAACTGGAGCCTAGCTACAGCAACTGACTTATCTAAGTCCTCCAGGTAGGAAGGTAAGAATTCTGGTACTCTATTATCTAGGTACTATGTTCACTACCCATTCTGTGAAGGTATTTAATTAATATCTGAAAAAATTTTGCAATTTCCTTGTAAGAGTCCAGGTTTTGTCTTTATTGAAACTGTAGCCTGCAGTAATAATGCAGATATGATACTAAATATACTATAATGATTAAAATGGTGTCATTAGTGCTTTATGAAGGTCGTTTTTATGTCTATTTGTGTAATATCTACTGATTCTTACTAAAACATCTGCACGTCTAAGAACTGTTGCACAGTTGATAGGTTTGTTTCAATCATTCCAGGCTGGCATCACCAGTTGTAAGGATTAAGTTGGCTGCAATGAACTTATTCCTTGGGTCAGTATCTCTACTACATGGGCTAACACAGAATAAAAACAAAGTGGTGGCTGTATTTTCACTTTAATCACAAATCGTCTCCACTGGAGATTCACATAGCTCAAATCTGAGATAGTTCTCATCCCTTTATTTCACTTTTTCCTATAGTGATCTGGTCTGCAAGTTTTGACTATAAGGAATTACCAGAAGAGTATGAAACATTTACTGTAGACACTGTCTCAAAGAAAGTTACCTGGATTGTATCTCCTATTCATGTGTTTTGCTGCCACTAGGTGAATAATTGTTTAGTTAATGATTCCTATACACTAATGAAATTCATCATCTGTATTTCCTTCTAAAGGCATCAAAAAGTTTATAATCTTGGCTTTGCACCTGAAATATTTCATAGTAATTAATATTACACAAGTGCCCCAGTTATGACTTAGCACTGTTATTCAATTAAACAATAGAACATTGCATTTGTTCAGGTATATATTGAAAATCAAATATGGTAATGAAAAACGTCTTCTATATACTAAATGTTCACAGTTTGACTTTCCATAAGGCGTCTGAAATAATATACAAATAGCTACCATTCTGCTGAAATGTCACAGTAAATACATTAATAATGGCACAGAAGTGAAATGTCCCTACATGGGAAACCACCTTCATGACCTCCTAAATATCTTTTCCAATTAAAATTTTGCTTTCTTTTAATTGAAAAAGTTTCATTTCTAAAAGAATATAAAAATAGAAAATGAGTCAAAGAATCTTTTACACATATAATTTTGAAAGAAAAGCTATTAACATTAGCTGAAATATTATATATATCTTTAAGAATGTGCTTTGTCTCACCATATCAAACATCCCATGAAAATATAACTGAGTTATTATATATGAGCTGTTTAAAAGTACAACTGAAGATTAAAATTTTACTTAAGATAGACAACTTAAACATATAATAAGTACTATTATATTTTTGTAAAATTAAAGTAAGCTAAAACCTACCCATAAGACTAATTTGTAAATATCATTTTAAATTAAAGAATAAAAGAATGCTTAATCAAGCAAGGCACATTTCTTTTAGGAAAGTCTATCTTTAATACCATTAGTCTGGGCACAGTGCTGATTTCACTTATTTATGTGTAAGTGGGCTAAGCTATGCATGGGGGCCTTTGGTACAGAACAAACCTTCAAAAATAAAGTTACACATAATCAGAACACAGAGTATGACACGAATATATCTCATCATTAAATACAGTCGAGTAACTAATTTAAAAAATAAGATAGTAAGAGTTTACTAGAAACAAACATCTAGGCTTTCTTTATCCGCAATACTGATTATAGTTTTTGTATGATTAGATTTTATCAAAATGTCAAAGGATTGAAATACCTTAATTTTAACATTCTTTGTCTCTTGATCAGTATCATTTATGCTGCACACAGGATGAAGAGAATCCTTCAGCTTCAAGCTGTTTTCTTTATATAAATTATTATTTAATGTAAACTAAAATAAAAATATGTGCTGATGGACAGATCTCTGCCCATCAGTGATGTAAAAACTGCTGCTGCATTCTTGGTCCAGGCAAGTGAAAACTTAGCGTCTTACTGGTTAGGGCTGCTTTGCTGCTCATGTAGGGCTTTTCAAGGATCTGCTGGACAGAGGAAACATAACCATTCAGTGTGTATTTACCTTTAAAAAGCTATAGACTTCATGACATTAGAAAAGTTCTATTTGTATATATTTTTTAAAAAGTTTGATTTTCTTACTGTTACTCTGAAAAGTTCGAGCAATTCAGTTTTCTAAATGCATTAATTACATATTGAATGCTTTTAAATTAGAAAAAGTTTCAGATTATGCTGAAATTATAGACTTTTTTCTATTAATTATGACTCTCAAATTTTGTCCAAACCAATATGATAGTTTGATTTTTGAACAGGAAATTTTATGTACATCCTTAGAACCATTTGAAAGGTTCTCATGCCACTGATTTTTAGAAAAATGTATACAGATTTCCAAGGGTTTGCTTCTTTTCTGACTATACATTGTACTGTGGTTATCTGAGAACTTTTTGAAGGCAATTGAAATTCCATCCTCAGAAAAGTATCATAAGCAGGGAAAAAAAGGGGGTAGGGGAGAGGGAAGGGGAAGAGGTATTTGGTAAATATATACCAAATGAATAAAAGATATGTTAAAATTAGACTCCCCTGGGGGCTGGGGATTTAGCTCAGTGATTAGAGTACTTGCCTTGCAAGCACAAGGCCCTGTGTTCGATCCCTGGCACCACACCAAAAAAAAAATTTAGACTCCCTTGCTCTATAAATTTACTTCCTATATAATATAAAGGATACTTATAGGGACAAAACCAAGAGAATACTAAATCCAGGTTTCTTTATTGTAATTCGTAGAGGAGACTTTCTCATACATACTCCTGGTTTTAGCAGATACCTCTGAACCTTTCAGAGCTTTCAAAGATACGAATGGCCCACTGTGGCACACATGCTGTAGGCTCATCAATACTGGTCTATAATTTGTGCTTCTGAGAAGAGAATCATTCACTCACTAAATTACATACTGTATGCCTACTGCGTCCTGCACAACCATCTACTGAAAAATTTTCCTTCATGGTCTGGACTATATTTGGTCATGTTGATCAAAGACACAGCTTCTTAACTCAGATTTTCAGTCAAAAAGCAAGAGTACATAATACAGTACATAATAAGTATATACAGAATGTGCTTCTTTTTCATCATGAGAGTTTGAAAATTGCAATGGTCTAATAGTTATTAATGACTACAAACAAGAAAGTGCAGTAATGGTAATCATCTTATCATCTGGCATCCGTTTTATTTCCTAAGTGTTTGCTCTTTGTTTAGTGTTACTGCAGGCTTGCTTATCTTGAAATGGTTCTACTAAGCTACACTTGTCTTGCTGCTGATCCATCCTTTTTATATAACGTTTGGGACTTTTTTAAAACCTCATGTATCAATACCTGCCTCTGAAAGGTTCTTGAGACTAAATTACCACAGTAAGGCAGCCTACTAGACTACAGGTGTGGAGGGAGTTGCAGTTCAACAGAAACAACAAGAACAACAACAACAACAACAAAATAAAAGTGATACTTGGATAGTAATCATGATGTTTATGTTAGTGGTTAAGAAGTGGGTTGAAAGAAAAAGAACAAAGATTAAGTATCAAAACCAACTCTATTTAAAAAAGGAAGTATAGTAGGAAGTGGTGACCAGTAGATGAACTGATCAAATAAATGTTATACCATATAAAATAAGAAAAGAGGACCAGCACAGTCAAATTTCAATAATTATCAATTTGTGAAGAATGCCTTCATACCTCCACCAAGGCCTAAATGAAAGAAGTAGAGACTCAACTCCTTAATTGTCAACCCCACTAACTTTACTTGATGAGGAAAGGATTGAAGTAAAAAATACAGATGTATGGGAATTTTGTTTTCACATGTCTATACTTCAACATCTGTTAATGTACTTAGAATTGGCTGCAGACCAGTAAGTTCTACAAATTCTACCAACTAAATGGTAGTGAAAAAGCCCAAAGGCTAGAACGATTTCTTGCCCAATTATGTACAATTCTCTGACTGGGGTTTTGGAAATTATGTACTCTTGGCAAATAAAAGAGGTTTAAACTCACTCAGTAATTAAAGCTAGTAATCTGCTAAGATGTGAATTTCATCAAAAATCTGGGAAGTCATGGGAAAGTCAGCTGTGAAGTATAATCAATACTAACTCAAGCAATACTTAGATCTATTGATAATACCCTCAATTAACATAGTTACACAGTAAAATAAACTAGACTTTTGGAATCAGTTAAAATATTTGCAGGTAAAAGGTCTATAAAATCTAGGTATAAAACAAGACACAGTTCTGACTTGGAGAAATTATTTCTGTCTGTGGTTTCTGCCTTCACAGTCAATTCCACCCTTTAGATATCTGACATACAGGCTGTCTTTTAAGTGTCTAATACCTTGACACTTAAATGGTATATCAAATTATAAAGGAAAATCCAGTAAAGCTGCTATTAAATAATAAAAATAAACAGTGTTACAACACCTCATCCCAAACCAAGGGGAAAAACATGGAAAAAAAAAGAAATCAAATAATTTCAATTCTTTATTTTGTGTCATTTATTTAAAAAGCCCTTACAATTATCCTCAGAAGAGAGGAATAATCTTTTGTCTTGTGTGCTTAATTGATGAGCTGAAAAAAAGGAGAAAAGAGTTCCTAATGTTTGCTGGTCTACATATACAAACTGAGTACATATGTTAATTTTTAATTTGTTGACATATTTGGTAAAGAAACTGTGTCCCTTGGATGTGAATGGGAAATAGGTCATACTTTGGTTTGGGTTTGCCTGGGAAAGGAGAAAATTTAGAAGGGGTTTGGGATAAAGTTCCTTTCTATTCTCAACAGCAGAACCCTCATTTTCTACTGCAGAGGAAAGTACATCTGTTACAATATTACCTAAAATCTTGGCAATATCTGCACTACTCATATTAATGCTTCAACTGCCTACTTATTGTGAACTAAACGTATTCCAGTTACTATTTTGGGGGACATGGCACAATGAACAGACAAAAAATTATGTCCTCGTGGAAGGAAAGGGAAAACAGACAATCAACCAAATAAAAATATCTAATATGTCAGAGGAAGAATCAAGCAGAGAAGTAACACAAGGAGTGCTGTGGGGCTACAATTTAAATAGAGTGTCCATGGAAGGTTGCAGTGAGAAGGCAACATCTAACCAAGTGGGCCATGCAGATACCAGGTGCCAGAGCATTCCAGGCAGGGAAGCAGCAAGTGCAAACTCTAGGGTGGAGCAGTCTGCCACATTTGACCAAGGGCCAGGAGGTCAGTGTGGCTACAGCATGGGATCAAGATAGAAGGCTGCAAACAAGGCCAGAAAAATAGGGAAGGCTGAGCTAGGTGGGGCCTTGCAGGTCACTGCAAGGCCTTTAGTTTATACTGTGTGAAATAATAAGCCAAATGGAGGTTTATATGAAGAACACGACCTAACAAGTGTTTAAAGAAGATTACTTCGGGTGCCAAGTGAGGATAGAGTAAAGTCAGGGGAAGGACGGAAGCTGGGGGATCAAGCAAGAGAGTTCTACAAAAATACAAGTGAGAAGTCTGTCATACATGCAATGCTAACTTTCATACTAAAGAGTTGGTGCTGATCTTAACAGAAAGTCCCCAAAATGTTCTGTGCTGTGACAGTACAGTTGGGTGTGAGCTTGAAAGATTTATTCATAACATTCCTCAGATATGATTAAACACTAGTTTTCGTTCACTTAATGGCTGTATTACTAATAGCCAGAACCCCAGTCTTTCTTTTTCAGGGTAGACTTACTATTCTACTATAGTTAGTTTATAGCATGGCTTTCAAGAAAACGATGGAGCCTCTTTTCCAGATCTCTTCTTTAATGCATTGGATGGCTGATGGTGTAAATTTTGCAATATAAGGAAAAACACATCTGGCACAAAAAAGAATAAAAAGAAAAAGTCTGGCCTATATATGGTTTCACCCTCCTTCTTCCTGCCTTCTCTGATTTATGTCCTCTCAAAGATTACCAACCATTCCCCTTGAGGTGTATAAAAAACAAATGATTTCATTAGTATATACGTAAAATTGCCACAACAAAATACAGGAAATTTGTAGTATAAAACTAACAGGTTACATGCTCTTGGTTAAAAAAAATTTTTTTTTAAACCAACGGGTTTATCTTTCTTTCTTTTTTTTTTTTTTTCTTTTTTTGTGCCAGAGATTGAACTCAGGACCCTGAGCTTGCTAGGCACTCTAACCACTGAGCTAAATCCCCAGCCAGGTTTATCTTTCTTAGCTTTAAAAAAGCCAAATACGAAACAGAAAGAAAAAAATTCCACCTTAAAATGCAATCCCTAAATATTCTGCTCCCCATTCTTAGGCTCCTCACCTCTATCTCACAGTGTTTCCGTATGTCTTCGCTTTGGGGGACACATGTGCTTCTCTGCATTTCTTAGTGGGAGGAGTTATCACTTCTATTCACAGCTGAAAGGTGGGAAGCACTTGGAACTGCTGTAGAAAATGTTGAAATTTTAAATGTATAGAAGTCAATAAATTATAGTTATGGTTCTCAAAGGAGTAAATTATGGTATATATTATACAGATTGGGTTTATATAGTCTCTGCAAAGCAATTACTTGAATACGTTATTTGTAAATTACAAGCTGAAGTAAATAAACCATAACTTTAAATTTCTTCATATTGTCCATTTAAAATTTCAATTCTGAAATTCTATTTAGAAGGTCAAAAATAACTGACGCAATGTTTTCTCTTATGTGTAGGTGTCTATGGTCATATTGTCATGGTTAATGGGTATTTAAAAACACTGTAAAAGACAGAAAATAATAACAAATGTTAATCTCCATCTTTTTCTTTGGATTCAGCAGCTCTAATGGCAGATACTTTTTCTCCAGGGTGCTGACTGTGTCACTGATCCAGTCACACTCCTTGCAAGAATCTCTTCTTGCTACATACAGACATGGATACTTTTTCAACACCCAGAATGTGCAACTGAGCTTAACAGTGAAACCTGTAGTTTGGCAAAGCTAACTAACATGGGAAAACAGACTCATTAGCATTTTGGTTTAAGCCCAAATTACTACTCTCACTTCATATATGATTTAAGGCCTTAGGGAAGGAGCCATAGGTAGTATGTTTGACAAAATCATACTCTGGAGATCTTTTGAACACAGATTCTCTTAAAGGTCCACGGAGAAACTGGCCTAGTCAATAGTGTCACAAATTTCAAGAAAGTGGCAATCTCCTCCTTTCAATCCTGCTATTCTCAGCAATGACTTCCTTCTTAATGAGAGTCAGAATGTTTACACTGCTTTGTGGCATGGCTCTCTTCAGTAACCTAAACAAAGTATAAGGAGGTGGAAAAGCAATCATTTGCATAATTCTATCATATATTGTTGTTTAAAACACATAAAACAGGATATTAATCTCAAACTGAAAAATAAGCATTGTCCAAGGAGGTATCACTAGCATGGCTGATTATGCTTTCTAAGATTAAATCCAGATAAATCAAGCAAATAAATTACCAGAAAAAGTCAATCTCTTGATCTAGTTTAAATAACATTTGATCCTTCTGGTTAAAAAAAATATCTGATTATTAAGAAATGGTTAATTTTCAGTACACTGAATAAAATAGGTTTCTGGAGGTATAGTCCTTACATGAACTCATTAAGTAGAAACCCGGGATGAAGTCAAAAACAAAAGCATAAAGGATTTATTTTATCTCTCAAGTTGCCCAATAAAAGAAACATGGGTTTTGAGCCAGGGTGAGCTGGCTTGGAATCAGTGCTGTGAAATCTTAGGAAATCACTCACCCTGCGCTATATTTTAAGTTAATGGCACTTACCTTGGAGAACTGACATGACTGACCCTTAATACATGGCAATTATTGTTATCATAGAAAGGAAATAGGAAAACATTATTTATGTATTTCCTATTCATAACACTTTGTATTAATTATATAATGCTTGTAATGATCATAAAATAATGTAATGTCATGCAATCATTTTTCTAAGTGTTCTACTTGTATTAACATTTAATATTTGCA
Source organism: Hystrix cristata (assembly GCA_004026905.1). NCBI lineage: Eukaryota > Metazoa > Chordata > Mammalia > Rodentia > Hystricidae > Hystrix > Hystrix cristata. The sequence goes on along the minus strand of PVJO010005372.1, from coordinate 14,282 downwards.
ATAAACCTAGGAAGTAATACTCGTCATTCTCACTGTACAAATAAGGAAACTGAGGAACAGAGAGGTTATGTACTTTGCTCAAGGTCATACAGCAGAGTAGGGATTCAAACCCTGGCAACATGACTATGGGGCTTATCCTTTTCACCATCTCATTAAAAGCCTGGAAATAATAGTGCTGTAATGTAACAGGTATTCCCTCAGTAAACACGCAAGGTGCTGCTACATTCTATGCTAGACACTAGTATTGAAAACATCAAGCATCCAGACAAGACACGGAACCTTTATGACCTTTAAGAAGCTTCCAATATGGCGATGAGAAGCAATTATATTACCTAAAGTTATGGCTCAAGACCTGTGCTATTTGTGTAAATAAGGGGAAAGGGGGCCCTTCAAACTACTTTTCTTCAAAATTCATTAAAATTAGGCCACAACTATCATTTACTTATGGAATTCATCGAGGTCTCTACATCTTCTGAATACATGTGAATAAAATTGTCACTGTTCTTTGTCCACCTTTATGTTAAGATTTTTTAAGGACAGACACTATGATTGCTATAGTGCATTTATTATTATCAAAATGGATCATAAAAAGAATATCTGGTCTTTAAGAATACCAGGTGTTAGGTAAAAAGGTGTATCAATGGTAAAAGTAACTGAAATAAAAAGCAAAGGAAATCAGATAATGGAATCCTGTTCAGGTATGCATAGACAAGAACAAACAATTCTGTGACCAGGCATATACAGATTTCTTGTCTCTTTTTTGTTTGTTTGTTTTTCTCTTCCTCTTTTTTTTTTTTTTTTTTGGTGCCGGGGGTCGAACTCAGGGCCTTGTGCTTGCTAGGCAAGCACTCTAACCACTGAGCTAAATCCCCAGCCTGGTATCAATCATTATTGCCCATTTTCTCAAATGTACAAATAATAAAGTATGTAGACTTCTGAAAATATTTTATGAGCTTAAAAATGTTTGCTCTCATTTACTCTAGAATAATTGTTATGGAAGTCAAAAAGCAATTGTGCATAATGTATAATTTATATATATAAAACAAAATTCTTAGCACTTACTTCAATTTTAACCATTTGTTTCCAAGAATTGTACTACTGCTTACTACTGAATAATTATGTACATTAAAATTGGACTGGGAATCTAACAACTTTAGATTCTGCCTTATATGCTTTTTTAAGGGGAAACAGCTTGTTCAAAAGCCAAGTGGGTTGGTATAAGTAATGGAATAATCTTCACTGTAGCTTGATTGAAAACTGTTCTGAAGAAAAATGATTTTTTTCATTCTTTTTTTGCAATAAACAATGGAAACCAAAGGATAATTGGCAACATGGAAAAATGGGAAAGAGGTAAATGAACTTTAAAGGAAAGCACTTGATGTAAAATTAATATAAAACTATTGGTTTTGTAAGTATTATCAATCTAGATATGAATCAGGTTCCATGTACAAAGGGGGACTGCTCTCAGTAGACTACACAGTGCTCACCTGATTCTGTCTTTCTGCTGGCAACCCTTAGCATATGGCTGAAACTTGCAGGTGTCCCTTCGAGATCTGGTTACTTCCCGATCCTCCTTTTCATTGATTGTAATCCCCTCAGTTAAAAATGAGCATCCTTTATGTATTTGTTTATTTTGCTTTTCAAGGGCTGTAATGGTGACAGTCCTTTTGCAGGAGCTGGATTTTGTTTTCACAAGGAAGTCTGAAGGTCCCTTCTAGTAAGAGTTCAAGTACACTGAATTTCTCATTTGCTTATGTATAGAACACCTTTACATTGGCTTTTGTTGGCTTAATTACTTCTTGGAGAAAGAAATGTAGAGAGCATCTTTTGAAATTATTGCCTAACAACTGGCATTTAATTCATATCATGCCTTATTGTGGTTTACATGTAACATTCCAAAGATGACATTTTCCTTTCAGTTCAGCCATTATGGGATAGCATCAATGATGTTCATAGGAAAAAATGCATTTTGCAACTCTTTCCACCTCCTTAGATTCTCACCCTTAACTTTATTTGTGCGGTTTATTCAAATAGTAGTTTTCCTTATGAAATCATGTAAGTAGGAACCATCTGGAAAGGTTACCGTGGAAACAGCAAGGACTGGGGGTGGGGCTACGGAGCAAAAGATGCCATGACAACCTTTTTCGGGTTTCCCAGGAAACATGAGTTGCTATGGGAACTGCATCAGTCAAGTCCGAATTAGTAACTTCCGCTGGAAGGGGTGTCTGCCACTTTAATCTTCTTGTGATACTGCAGAAGCTTATCTCTCATGCATTAGGAATTTTTTTGTTTCTCTCAGCATCACTGAAAACATCTGTTTCTAGACTTTGATAGATGTTGGCTGGGACATATGCACAAAACTTGACTGGAATCTGTTAGTCTAATACTTGCAAAATGCTTAGCAAGTCCCAAAGAGTTAATTAGTCAGATCAGGATGTTTGGGGCATTTCCCTTTGTTCAAAGCTGTTGAGAACCTTAGGATTCCAGAAGGGGAAGAAACTCCAGTCAAAAACTAAATAAACTTATGGTAGGTTTATAAGTCATTGTTCCAGTTAGATTTTCCATCCACATATACAGAGAGTAGGTAATTGAACTAAACAATAAATAATGTTACAGTGTCCATCAAACTAAAGAATCATTTAAGTACTCGCTTGCTTTACTTAGTAAAGAACAACTACCTTTTAATTTTGAGGTTAAACAGTTACTCTGAAGTCTAACCGTTCGTTCTTTAGTTTCGTTTCCTCCCAGGATGTACTTTAAAAAAATAGGGCGTGTGCTAGAAATCAAGTTTAATGTTAAGTTTTTTGTTCACAAAATTAAGACGAGGAGGGGAAAAAAAAAAGAGCTGAGAATGCAGCCGGTTGCAAAACAGGCACCTGTTTCAGTATGAAGCACTAGGAGAGGAAGAATGAAGTGTGCTTCCCACTTCTTCACGTCCTTTGCTCGATGAATGGTCTGGAAATGTGTAAAACAAGGGCATACACAGACCAAGGGGGGCATGCTTCACACAATACTGTGTACAGTATGTCACTTGTATCATATATTAAACATCGGTGAAAATCTTTTTGATGTTGACACAGGAGTTGGGATTATTGTTCGTGGTGCAGGTGGCAGTGGAATTGGCCATTTTGAAAGGGGTCTGGGGGAAAGCGCTGTGGTTCATACCCCCCTCTTCGATCACCATATACTCCGACTTACTCAGGGTCGAGTTACTCCGTGCTTTTCGGAGCTCCTCTGCTGAGGAGGAGAGGTGCTGGCAACTTCCCACGTGCATGTACTGGGCTTGCTCTTCCCCTTCGGTCTCCCGGTGGTAGAAGTAATTGAAGTTGGAAACAATCACAGGAACCGGCAATGCAATGGTCAACACACCCGCGATGGCACAAAGAGAGCCCACAATCTTACCCCCTATGGTCACTGGGTGCATATCACCATAACCAACTGTTGTCATGGTTACCACTGCCCACCAAAAGGCATCCGGGATACTGCTAAAACCCGAAGTGGGGTCGTCTGCCTCGGCAAAGTAGACTGCGCTGGAGAAAAGGATAACCCCAATAAAGAGGAAAAAGATGAGCAGCCCCAGCTCCCGCATGGAAGCCTTCAGCGTCTGCCCCAGGATCTGTAGCCCCTTGGAGTGGCGGGAGAGCTTGAAGATACGGAAGACCCTCACCAGGCGGATGACCCTCAGGATGGCCAGGGACATGGCCTGCTGTCCGTTGCCCTGTCGCTCAGCCAGCTCGGTGCCCAGAGTGATAAAATAAGGGATAATGGCCACGACGTCTATTAGGTTCATGATATTTCGCGAGAAGGTGGCTTTGCTGGGGCAAGCGAAGAAACGCACCAGTAGCTCAAAAGAGAACCAGATGATGCACAGGGTCTCCACCACGAAGAAGGGATCCGAGAAGCTGGAGGCTCCCGCGGAGGCCCCCGACGTGCTGTTGCTGGCCGCCTCGAAGGCTTCCTGCGACGCCGCAGCGGGGTAGTCCTTCTCGTCCCGGAACTCGGGCAGCGTCTCCAGGCAGAAGATGACGATGGAGATGAGGATGACCAGCACGGACACGATGGCGATGCCTCGGGCCGGCCCGGAGCTCTCGGGGTACTCGAACAGCAGCCACACCTGGCGCTGGAAGTCGCGGCGGGGCAGGGGCCGCTCCTCCTCCCGCAGGAAGCCCTCGTCCTCGCGGAACTTCTCCATAGCCTCCTCGCCCAGCTGGTAGAAGCGGATCTCCTCCGAGAAGATGTCGATGGGCACGTTGACCGGCCGGCGGATGCGGCCCCCGGACTGGTAGTAGTAGAGGATGGCGTCGAAGCTGGGCCGGTTGCGGTCGAAGAAGTACTCGTTGCGGAGCGGGTCGAAGTACCGCATGCGCCGCTTGGGGTCGCCCAGCAGCGTCTCGGGGAACTGGCAGAGGGTCTTGAGCTGCGTCTCGAAGCGCAGCCCCGAGATGTTGATGACCACGCGCTCCCCGCAGCAGTCCTGCTCGCCGGCGGCCGGCAGCGCGGGCGGCAGCGGCTCGTAACGGTCGCAGCCCCCGCCGCCGCCGCCGCCGCCGCAGCCTCCTCGAGGAGGCCCCCCGCCGCCGTCCGCCGCCTCCGGCTCCAGCAGGTGGTCCCCGGGCACCACGGTCATGTCGGGCGGCGGCTCGGGGCCTGCGGCGGGCTCGGCGTAGCCGGCGTTCGCCGGGGTCTGGGCGCCGCCGCCTCCGCCGCTCGCCGAGTCCCGGGGCGGGTGGGCGCGGGGGCAGGCGGAGGGCTGCGGCGGCGAGCGCAGGAGGCCGCCGCGCTCGTCCATGCGGCGGGGAGCAGGCGGCGGGGCCGGCCGCTCCTCCCGGCGCGCCCGCCCCTTCACCGCCTCCGCCCCCGAGCCCGGCCGCCGCCTGTTGCTGCGGCTGCCGCGAGGCTGCGTCCCGGTGGCGCGGTGCGCGGGGCCGCGCGGCACAGACGCCGCCTCCGCCGCCTCCGCCTCCGCCTTCCCGCGGGGCGCGCGCCCGCCCCTCCGCGTCCCCCACGATTCCCGCCCGCCGCGCGGGCGCGCGCCTGCTTCGCGGGGGCGCCGCGGGCCTGCCACTCACCCCGCCCGCCCGGCAGCTCAGTCTCGCTGCAGCGCCCTCGTTCCGCACCTCGCGGCCCGCGGGACCCCACCCGGCAGAGCTGGTCCCCGGGGAGTCTGGCCAGCGGCCTCGGCCCCTGGGTTGGGCTCGCTCTGGTCAGCGTCCACCTCCTCCTGCCCGCGGGCGGCTGGCCACGTCCCCATCACCTGCGCAGGAACCACACCTCTGCCGCGGGGCGCAGGCCTTCCGGGCCTCCCTCTCTGCCTGGGCTCGCCCAGGGGAGGCAGGTTCGGTGCAGCCCAGGTAGCAAAAGGTCGAAGAGGAGGACGAGTAGGGAGGATCACGAGGTGCCCAGGCCTGGCCCCGAGCGTCGTGCAGGGAGAGAATGCAGGCCAGGTGTTCGCTCTGGGTGAAAGCTCCCGAGCTCACGTGATTAAGGGGAGAGTTTCGCCAAGACCCCGAGAGTCGGTATTCTAAATAGTTGTGCTTGGATGAGAAGCTGAACAGAATAATGGGTGCTGATGAGTTTCTCTCGTAGAGTGTGAAAGAACTAGATCATTGGCACTCGGGGACCTTGCTTCTGTAGTGAATAGTTAACACTAGGCCGAATCAGGGAGCAAGTTTCTGGTAGGGCAGCCTGGTCTTTAGAGTACATTGAGATTTTCTATAGGTGGAAAATGTGAGGAAAATGGAAAAGGGAATTCATGATTAATTTCTGGGATTAGAAAGCCCGACTGTATGTCTTACATCTGTCTTGGGAAGGACAGGGCAGGACCTATACCTAGAGTCTACCTAGGGCGCTGCCATGGCCCTTGTGGCTGAGAATTTGCCACATTCTAGTTGTTAAAGTGGAAGAACATTCTATGACTTGTGTCTCTGTAGCTTGGTAACTTACACTTATTTCCTTTGAACTTAAACTGTTTCTCCAAATTTCTGTTTCCAGGAACTTTAGCAACCCCAGTGTAAGTCAGCCTTAGACTTTCAAAAGTCTGTCGCTTACAGTATCATTCACATCATTTACAAGAGGAACTGTTGTCTAGACAAATCCATCCAAAACAAGCTGACGATTCACTTTGAGGTAAAAGTGATTCATAATCATTACTTCATACCACAACTCCCAACCACGAGCTTCCCTAGAGTAGAAAATAGAACGTCTCAATTTCTACTCATCAACCATCAACATGCCTTAGAAATAGTGATAACTCAGTTTATATTTGTTGAGTTGAATTCCCGGAGTGATTCTTTGCATTTTTATCTGCTCTAGAGGGGCAACGTTTCTTCTTTTTGAGGCCAGGATCCTACTGGGATTCCTGGGATGAGATGTGAAGGGAAACTGAGCTCACAGTATATGGCAGTTCATTATTCATTTATTCCCCAACTGGCTTTTCTGGTCACAAAAGTACCCATATTCTTTACTGTGTGTCTTCCACCTCGTATCCAGCTCAGTGCTGAACACTACAGGCAGGAACGGATGTTGGAGTTGATAAAACTGGGCAACAGTGTAAAACACTCTTTCTCACAAAACTCCAGAACAATGCACTGTATGGCAGTCACCTCATTACTTCACAGGTATGTATTTGAGCTGGAGATTAGGGTAGCAGTATAATCGGTTATTAATATATTTAAATTGGAGAATGAGACAGATGCTTGCTGCAAGGTTAGCTTTTAGAAAGGCAAAGACTCTATTTTTAAAAACCAATGTTTCATGCACTTTTATGTCTGACTTGGGAGGTGATTTATTCCTCCCTTTGCAGGAATTAGTACTGAAATTAATATTAATCAATTGCAAAGAAGACCAGAGCAGAGGATGGTCCTATGATGGATGGTCAGAAGTTTCTCCCTGCTGTGAAGTAGTTCTCCTCCAGGAATGAATATTTCCATTCCTTTTATGTATTCACCTTATCTGGAGGACTTTCATTATGAGCTTCTTAGGACAGCCTTCACTTTATATTTGAGGCCCAAAGAAGTTTAGCAATTTGTTCAGTTCATGTAGATAGTTTGTAGCAGAGTCGGGCCTAAAATCTTGGACCATTTCCATATCTAATGTTTGCTTTACTGTATCACACTGTGAAACTCTTATGTTGATCACTGTGAGTACTTAATAAATACTGGATTTCAAACAGCAGTCTATTTGCTTCTGATTGCTGACTAGTTCACTTCAATTCATATTTATTTTAACAGAAAACCACTACCTTCTGAAGGCTACTCTATTGTTTATAGGAAATGAGTTGGTGGGCGCATTCCAGCCCTGTTGGACAGCAGAACTCATCACAACAAATCAGTGTCAAAAATGGCACTTCAGGAGGAACAAATACCATTTATTTAGTACCCCCAATGGAGTAGCTCAAAGTGATTTGAAAATGTCTCATTAATCTTCATGACACCCCTGTGGGATAATAATAATAATAATATTATAATGTTTAAGTGTAGAATTGTGGCAAAGCAAGCAGCTTCTCTGGGCATGTGCAGGATTGCCTCATATTTCAATATTCAATATTAGAATCTAAGAAAAACCATTAGGTTTGCAAACAGCGAGGGTAAATCTCCACGTCTGGCTCTTCTCTGTTACGCTAGGCATAGCCTGGGTTTCTTACTGACCACAACAAAAATAGCACCCCAGTTGCTTGCCAGATGGTGAGCAGCATCTGGGATTAGCCCAAAAGTGGTTGAGAGTGGAATAGGCAGGGCTAGAGATCCTCATCCACAATTATAGATCAATGAATGGAGAAAGAGCACCATTAGGTACTGTGTCCTGTGAACTTTACACACAGACCTTGCCCTCAACAGGCTGACACAGAGTTGAGAAGATTGGGTAAAAATCCATGGAAAATCTTACAATGGTATTAGTTAACAATACAATAGTATAGAACTGTCATAAGACACCATGTGACTATGAAGTCCGTTCTAACCAAGCTGGTTGTCTTGCTGTTTCTCAGCTATACCAATGTAGATCCTATCCCAGGGTCATTGTATTTACTTTCCTTGCTGCCTGAAACATTCTTTCTCCAGTTCTTCACATATCTCTTTCTATCAGTTTAGGTGGTCTTCATTCAAAATGTTACTCTGACATTAATTTTTTGAGCTGGTGATTAGGGTCATACAACCACTTGATTTCAAATAGTGCCCCCTTCCCCATCTCTTACCTGCTTTACTTTTCTTATTGCATTTATTTACTTATGATTACATTTTATATTTATTTGGTTCATTGCTTATTGTCTTCCCAATGACAGGTTTTGAGTTTTCATTTCTGTATCACTAAATCTTGGACAGAATCTGGCACATAGGGAATGCTTATGTGGAACAGAGGAAAGAAAATTCACAGGGCATGGTAGGTACAATAGGTAAACCAGTTTTTCTGTGTAAAGGACCTGTATTGGAGAGGTATCTGACCAATTCTGGTTCTATGTCATAGAACAAGCTTGTGCAGCTATGCAAGGATTGCTGTTTAAAGTGCCACTTTCTTCCTTTGTTTTCTCTACCTTTCCTTTCCCCCACCATCCCCAATGGGTCTATCTTGAATGCTGGAATTGTCCTTCAAACTCCCCACTTGATTTTCTTTCTGCAGAAACTTAATATTTATAGAACTGAACTTATTATCTTTCCCCCCAAACTTGCTTATTTTCCTGTTTTTCTTATTTCGGCTATAATATAGAGTCATCCCCACACCCTTCCTCTGCCTCTGTGTCCACTTGATTACTAAGTGTTTTCTATTCCCCCTTCAAGTCCTTGTTAACTCTGTCTTCACAGGTCTATTCTCACTGTCACTGCCCCAGTTCAGGCTGCCATAATAGTTTCATAACAGACTCCCTGCTTACAGTCTCTCTTTTATGTATTTTATCCTCCAGGATATAGCTGAGTTATTTCTGTAAACCACAGATTTGATCACACTGTCCTCTGTTGCTGCCATGATGGTCACACTTAGCCCTGACCTGTCATTCTAGCAGCATCTCCACACCACTTGCTGGTCTAGACAAGTCATCCATTTATGTACGGTTGGGCTCTCTCTTGTGCTAGCTGCTCATACTCATTAGAATTATTACTGCAGATTCCTAAACACATTTATCTCTTTGGTGAACTCAGTCATTAAATCCCAGCTCCAAGGTCATTTCTTTTGAGACTTCCACCTTCCCTGTCACTCATGATTACCACTTCAGAGAAAATTCAATAAAACCGATTGTAAGTGAATTCACTGATACTCTTTCTCATCAGAGCTCCTGTTGCATTTTGCTCATAGCTCCATTAAAGGTCTTTGCTGTACTATACTTAGATTGTATGCTATGATCTGTCTTCCTATGAGAATGAGAACTCCATTATGCTGATAGCTAGCATATTGAGCAGTGAATTTTCTGTGCTAAGCCAGACACTGTGCAGAGTGTTTTACGTGCAACAGCCTCCAACATCTCTATAGGACAGGTCATATTATTACTATGCCATTTTACAGGTGGAGAAACTGAGTGCAGGATGATAAAGTTGCTTCTTTATGATCACACAACTAGGAGATGGTAGAATCAGGATTCACGTTGAGAAGTTTGCATCCAACAGCCCTGCCTTAGACCGTCTCAATGAGGATTAGATGCTTTGTCTTTTTTTTTTTTTTTTTTTTTTTTTTTTGTGCTGTGGATTGAATTTAGGGCCTGTGCTTGCTAGGCAAGCACTCTACCACTTGAGCTAAATCACCAGCCGATGCCTTATCTTTTTTATCTTTGTATTTACAGTCTCTGAAACCGTGTTGCTATGGAAGACATGCTTTTCAAATAGTATCATAGAAGAAGAATAACTTTGAATACTTATTCACTAAAAAACTGATACATAAACCACAGTGAAGAAGTTAGTTCTGTTCCTCAGCACAAAGGTTATAAATTGGGTCTTTCTGAATCGTACCTTTAAAAAAAAGTAAGAAAGCCACTAGGTACAGTAAGGAAGTTATTCCAGGAGTAGATGCAGATCCAAGTCCTGATTGAAGCTAAAATGGCTGTTGAGTGTTGCCGTGTCCCTCAGAATGACCCTAGTCACGTGTGGTGGTATGTCTGTAATCCCAGCACTCGGGAGACTGAGGCAGGAGGATTGCCACCAGCTCGAGGCCAGCCTGGGCTACATAGTGATTGCAAGTTTAGCCTGAACTATATAGCAAGACCCTGTCTCAAAAAAAAATAAAAAAAATGACCCAACAGTCTGTCTTCCCACGTGGCACAGTGGTTTTCAGAAAAAATTCTATTCAGGGAACACTAAAATTCTGTCAGCAAGTCTGCCAACCCAAAAGCTAAAGTACTGTTAGATCAGCTATTTAAGAAAGAGTGATCATTGCTCTCTGAGCAATCAGGCACTGAAACTCCTGCATGACCTTTTCTGTTTCTGGCTAATTTATATATTAAAAAAAGCAGTCACGGTCACACCTCTAATCATAGATGAGATGTGCAATCAGTGATGACGTAAGCTGTTGAGACTCCAGGTATGTACCAGTTATTTGTTTGCAGATGGAGCTTTTCGGCACATTCGTAGGAATGACTGGATAGTTTTAGAGGACTAGCAAATATTAACTTCCTCTAGGCAAGATGTACGTTACAGATAATACTTTCACCATAGTTTTTCCTAAGTGGATTGGCAAAGACTGTTTTCAACTATCTAGAAAATTCCTGTATTGGTTTCTTCGTATATCTTCTTTGTTTTGAAGTCTGTGGATGAGCCACAATTTAACACTTTATTTCAAAAGCCAAAAGGGATTATTTTAGTTGCACGATCAAGTTGATATTAATATGAACTATTCAGCATAAATTAGCATGAACCTGTAAAGCTTTTGGAAGCACTTATCAGAACCTATTGCAGTGTTATACAGTCAAGGGAAAATTTTAATTGAGGGTTTTTGTGTTGCTATTATGGTGAAAACCAGCACCTATTTTATTAATCTATAGATACAATGTTACGGTTTTATTATTTTGTTATTAGGTTTTGCAGTTATGTTGACAAAGTAATTCAAGAATATGTCTGTAGAAGAGCATTACAGTTTTATTGGGTTTCATTACAATGGCAATAATGTTAATGAAAGCATATAAAGATCCATAATGATCCAGTTAATACTGAGTATAATGACAAAATAATATGAATGCAATTCTTTGAGGACTTCATTGTACCTCAGATACAATGCAGTTGATAAATTATTCACTTGGTTATAAATTGGATGTAAATAAAATTAAACCATGTCGTGATATGTCAGTCCCTGCCTGACCAAGCTATAGCTGTGACTACTGAAGTCTTCATTAATAGGCTCAGGACATCTCACTTCTAGAGCCAATTCTAAACAAACTTGGAGTATATTAAAAAATCTGATCCTTATCTCCACCCCTGCTGGATGGTCTAGAGTTCTTCTTGCTTCACTAAATCCAGTGCCTGAGGCAGACTCCCCTTCTCCTATTGTTTATAAGACTTCAATCTGATTCTGAACTCTTGTTTTACTTTGTATGACAATAAAACCAAAGTATGGTTTTAGCTTGCTACTGTTTTGTCTCATTTCTCCATTGAGACTGAAGACCTATCTTAAAACCCCAACTGACTTGTTTGGGTTTCCATTTCTCCTTTTAGTTCTTAATAGGCTTCCCAAAGACTGACACTTGCCATGGTTTGGAGTTCTTATTTATGCCACATGGGTCTCCTGAGATATGTAGTTTCTGCCATCCGCTTGTCTACCAGTTTTGCCATTACCGTGACCATCCTCTTGGCCCTCCATCCTTCAATGTTTTGGATCTTTTGGGCCATAAGTTTTTCCCAGCTTGCACCTAAATTCATTCTTCCCTCTAAGACTGTATTATTTGAGTCCTAAAGCTTACCTTACTCTCCTAGCACCAAATATTACTATTCTCATCTCCCCTTCATATCTGTACCAGCCTATCATAGCCATAGAAATACTCAAGACTGAGTTACAGAGATTGGTACAGACGCGTACATAGCTAGAAATACTAAAGCAATCTAAACTGAGGTCCATTACTTATACTGTTACTTAAATAAACTATATAATGAATGTATAAAGGATAAGTTGTCTTGATTTCTTGCCCCCGTCACACCCCATTTGAGTGTAGGAATCCACCTGTAGGATGCCAACCTCAACGTGCATATTTTCTGCCAAATATTTTCATGTTGAAGATTAACTTTCAAGAAAAGCCTTACTGCTTGGGAATGTGTATCCATTACACTAGTAACAATAAGCTAATGTGAAGATGTGCTATAGTGTGGCAGAAAGAATTCTAGCCTTGGGTTCAAACAGGAGTTAAGTGACCTTGAGAAATCCCTGTTACCTGTCTCTTGTCTCAATTTCTTACTTATCAAATGAAGAAAATATCTGAGCCATGAAGATTCCGTGAGATTATATATCTGAAAGCACTCACTGTCTTGCATACAGTATGTATCCAATAACAGCTCGCTCACTCTTACTTTCTGTACAAGAGAAATATCTAATGGAAAAGTGAAATGCATTAAAAGTTTCATACTTCTAATTGCCAAAGTCTACATGCAGTACAAGTTGGTTGTCTTTGTGTGTCTCGAAGAGACACAGGCCTCTCAAAGCTTTAATTAACATGTAGTCTAAGAGCACGCACTCTTAGCAGAGCTTACGCAACTAGTCAGAGACCAAAGGGCATGCTTTACAATCAGAACTCTTTTTTTTCCTGGTCATCATGACCTTTACCCCAATTTCTTCAAAACTGTTTGAAAGTAGGAATTCAAAATTTTGTTGAACTAAACTTTTTTTGTTTGGGTTGTTTAGATAATCTAGTCTACATATTACTTTTACAGGTGGAGTAACTGTGGTCTAAAGATATGAAGTAACTTTTATCCAAAGTCCAGCATTTAGTTTCAGGGTTAGGGTGGAACCTAATGTTGCTAATTCCAGTCAATATACATTGATTTCTCTCTCAACATTTTTCTTTTTTAAATTCACTTAGTGATCTTTCCTCCCTCCCTCATTCCCCCCTCTTCCCTCTTTCCTTTTCTTCCTCCCTCCTTCCTTCTTTTCTTTCCTTCTCACAATACCTATAGTTGCTGTATGGTGAAAATCTAATGTGAATAAGGCATGTTACCTGCTTTGATACCATGCCTGGACATCCTGCCTTAGCTGATCTCTCTGGTCCCGCCTTCAGCTCTGTCTGACCATAGGGCCTGCCCGACTCTGCACTAGCTGACTTCTTGGCCTTGATCTGTGCTTACCTTCCTTTTCCTTTCACCCTTTTTGCTCTTGTAAGCTTTTTCAGCTTCCTCACTTATCAGTCATTGCCCTGCACAGAAAGCAGGAATTCTTTCCAGGACCCCATCTCTTTGGGCTGCTAAATCCTGGTGTGGTGTCCTGGTGCTGTTGGAGGCCTTAGGCAGAGTAAGAAATTCTGTCTTGGTGGCTCCACAAGGATGCCCGCTAGAGTGTGCATGTTAAGTTCTGCCTTCCTCGACCTCTACGTTATAGAGTCTACACTCCACAAGATTGATGCTTTGGAATTCTTGAACCATTCAGTCTTAACACCAGCTGAATGGGACTTCGAGTAGGTCATAAACCCTAATTCCGATATGCTGATGTGAGCCCTAAGTTATCTACATTGTAGAAAGTTAATGTCTACCCCATCTTTTACGTTACACACCTAGTCTTTAAGAATTGAATTCTGCCTCATTTTCCTTTTCTTAAAACTGGACTACCTCCCTACTAGTTCCCCAGGTTCCTCCTTATGAGACTAGTCTTGTTCCCTAGGTAAGCAACTGCTGCATGAATCCTGCTCTTCAAGGCCACACTTCTAAAACCAGGGTCCCATTGCCTGGCCAATATCAAGCGTCTGGATTTCCACTGCTATGCCAATCCCAATGTGGACATGAGCCGATACTCTGCACACTCCACATGGGACAGGGGATGTATATGGCTGTCCCCTTTCCTATGCTATCATGTCGAAGAGATGGCTTTTCAGATTAGGCCTTGCCAAGACTTTCAGGCTTCAGACACAGCACAAAGAACCTTGCTTTCCGAAACCCAGTAAGATGAAATGGCAAAATCCGGAAAGAGATATTTAAGTCCTAAACGTCAACATCTAAGAGAGCTGAACATGCTGAGCTAATGCATGTTATTAATGAATATAAGCACCACTGTGTGCCCAGATAACACTGGCTTCATAGCTTTGGGAAATAATGTATTCCTAGGGACTCCTGACACCTCACCGTAAAGTTGATTCTCAACAAATGGGCTAAAATTCAATTACTTCCAGTTCTGTA